>SCLG01000063.1:602731-646548 GCA_004367875.1 Oikopleura albicans
TATTAGGTTAGAAGAAGTTTAGTACAGATAAAAATAATTTAAAAAAAAATAAACTAGAAGGGTAGAAATGTGTACGCGCACCATAGCGTTTCCTGAAGTCTACTGGTTAAGAAATTTCAAAAATATCCTTTGGAAGGCTTTGAACTAACCAGGGCTTTTCTGCAGTTTTTGGATGACGACTCCTTTTTGTACGAAAAAAATAAATGTAAATGCTTTGTAAATGAGGATGCTGTTGCATATGACGCCATCAGCTATCAATGTTTAAATACTAATATGGAATGTAATTGATTAATTTAGGAAGAGTGGATTCCGTACAAGTACATATCACCCACATCTGGTGATCAGCATGAAGTTCGCGTCAAGGTCACTATTCAAGGTGACCCCTCCAGCTATGCATCGTTTCTCACACTTCACGATATTGGCATGAGTTGTAAGTTTTTTTTTTGTTATTCAAGATAAACGCCATGTTTAGTCCTTCTGTCCATTGATTTAGGGAAACAAATAACTGCCTGAAGCGGGTGCATTACCAATTCAGAATTGCCTGATTTTTTTCGACTGGTCAAGTCAACTTTTTGGAATGAAGTTTTCAGATTTGTAGAAGGATTTTTTTTTTTTGTTCATAGAATCATGTCTTTCTTGCACGAGCGTCAGATTATATATAGTTTATGTTTTAATCAATTGCATCAGATAAATTTGTTTGGTTAATAGGATTTTTTCAGTGGACTAATTCGCAGGTAGCCCTATGAAATATGTTCCCTTTTTTTAATTAAAAACAGAGTTCAAGATATTGAGCAATCGTTTATAAAATAATTTTATGTCCAAAAATATATGGTGTTAGTTAGTCTTTTAACTCTCAGCGGGAAGGAGTTTTTGGTAACTCGTAGGGGGAAAATGTGTGTATATAAACACGCACTTAAAAAATTCACAATAATTCGCAATAATTCAAAAAAACTGGTAAAGCAAAGTTGTAGAGCTCGTCTGACTATTCATAAATTGATTTGGGCTACCACTGTAGCCTACCAGGGCCCCCTAGAAAGCTGTTTGAAATCTCCAACCTACGCAAAAAATACCGTCAATTTTTTTTTCGAAAAGTTGAGGGGGGTCACCAATACCCGTTTTGCTCTACGGGGCCTCCATATGCCTTAAATCGATGACAAAAAAACAAGTTGTGTGTCTATATACATGCACTTCCCCCTGGGAGTTAAGTTAAATGAACTTTGCTCACATTGTTTTTTTTTTAGATCAAAGTCAATTTGGAACACTGATGAATTGTGAATTGTTTGAAACCTTGCGTTCCAAATTTTGTATCGTTCACATTAATGTGCCGGGAATGGAGCCAAATGATTCCACTGTGCCGGCTGGATGTTATCCGACTGTAGACCAAATGGCCGAAATGATCCCATTTGTAAGTTCCCCCAGTAACGCCAGTAGGGGCTGTAAGGTCATTTGTTCCGCTGTAAGATCAAATCACTTTGTCAACAATCATGAAAATCATACATTGGATATAAGGTCCGTCATTTGGGCCGTTATACGACCAAGTCAGTTTTTTGCACTAAGGTCAAGTCAGTTTTTTTAGAAGCATGCTTTCAGGGAACAAATATTTAAAATTATGTGTTTTTAAGCTTTTTGTGGATGAAGAACGTATAAATTTATAACTAAACGAAACCATTTTAGATTATTGAACACTTCAAACTGAAACGTATATTTTTATTCGGCGTTGGTATTGGTGCTAACATACTGCTTAGATATGTGGTAAGTTGTGTCTTATTATTATATAAACTTACCTAGTGGTGAATACTTTCACCTAAAAATTATGTATTAACCTATTTTTTCAGTTAAATGACCAATCAAAAATTGAGGGGTGCATTTTCGTGAATCCGGTTTTCTCGCAACAGACCTGGGGTGGCTATTTCCACCAAAAAGTCTTCGGGACGGCATCTGGCCCGGACTTCCTTAATTGGTACCATTTCTTTAACGATTACGTCAGCGAGAGTATAATGGACGTTAAAGAGGCCCACCAGCAGGCCTTTGCCAAACTCAATCAACAAAATTTGAAGGAATTCATCGAAGCCGTAAATAAGGTATGCAGCTCTAGTAAAGGCAAAATACATCTGGGTGCTCCAGCTGTTCAATTGATTGCGCCTGCTGTTTTTAAACAAAATATTTTTCGTTTCTAGAATTCGTACTCCATGACTTTTTGATACAGTCCTTAATTCCATAACGGCCGTTTTCGGTTGTCGAAAAAACGGCCGTTGTGGGATAAATGGCCGTTATGAAAGCGCCCCTTATGGAATCAAGGACTTTATACAGCGTATTTTCTCCGTTCTATTAATTTCTAGAATTAAAATAGCAAATTTTGGGCGCTGACATATGATAATTACGAATTCTGGACGGTTTTTACAGAAATTTGTATTTAGAAACATCGAAAATTGAACGGGTTCACAATCCAGGTGCATTTTTTAGAAAAAAAATAATGTCTCAAAAAAATGATCTTTTACGTGAAAAAAGTATTTTTTTCGGGATGGAGCACTGTTATAAAGAACGGTTTTTAGTAAATAAATTATAATGGGAGTGAGTAAAAACGGAAACAAAAAGGCTAACTGTTTTGTTTTTAGCGTACGGCAATTAATCTGGTACGAACAGAGCTCGGCAAATCAAACCTCCGAATTCCATCCATTCTCTTGGTAGGTGATGCGTCGCCGTTTAATGAAGACACTGCAGAGTTGAATTCACGACTTAATCCTTCTATCACAACGTTTGTCAAGGTAATAATTTCATAATCGGGCAAAAAACAATTGAAAGAATTTTTATTTTTGCTCTTTTCTCACAAAAAAATTAGATGGCAGACGCCGGCAGTATGATTCTCGAGCAGCAGCCAATGAAGGTTGCGGAAGCTATTTTACTGTTCCTGAAAGGCCAAGGCTATTTTCCTTCTCTAACCATCACCCAAATCTCTCAGAAGCGTCATCGGGCTGTTAAACATCAACAAGATATGCTTGGTAAGATGTATATTATTCTGTACCATATTTACCAAATGGGTAAATTTTACTTTTCTTATTACCAATTTTATGCGGGAATTTTATTTAGTGTTCATAATACGTCATACCTCGTGGAAACCGTTTCAAGCTTTTCAAAAAATTGGACACTATATAGGGCCTAGATTCTAGGCATTCCATAAATTTTATGTAATAAATTTTCGTAGTTTCGGCTTAAAACATTTTTTTCTACATTCCAGTTTTGGGCATTCTCTAAATTTTCTAAAACAATCGAATTTCTGTAAAAAAGAAATCTTAAAATAACAATTGGTATTTTAAGATTTCTTTTTTACAGAATTTTCGACTTAAAGTTTTCTAAAAGAAAAATTCAAATTTGAGTTTTCAAAATAGTTTGAATTCACAGTTTTCGAAACAAAAAATATCCAAATTTATTTTTTTAAACCCATATTTAAGTTTTTAAAATCCGAAAAGTCCAAATTTTTATTTTCCAAATGGCAATTGTTTTAACAACTTCAAAATTTCATAAATATTTCGAAAAAATGCCAAAAATCACCGGATATTTATCAGAGGCGTCGTCGTGCCGTTAAGCACCAAATAGATCTGCTTGATAAGTAGGATTCGATCGATTCCGGCCATACACAAAATAATAAAGAATATCACCCCGTCTTAATAATGCATGTTGGCACGGAAACAGACCTGTCACCACGGGATATCGCTTTTCTTTATTTTCCCTTTAATCTGATTATTTTACTCGTAGAATCGGAAAAGGCGGAACCACTCTCTGTTTAAACGAAGCACACGCGCTGAATTTGACAAAGACGATTTTCAACAATTGAACATTTGGCAAGCGAGAGAAAGAAAAAAAAAACTATTTCCCCCATTTCTTCAGTAAACTTTAATCTTCAACATTTTTTTTTCATGTATCAAATGCCTTTATCTATCAATTGGATTTCTGCTTCGCTTATTAACTCGTACGGGATTCGTCTAACAAATATAAAACGCCGATTTTCATATTTGAGTCAAAGGGGACTAACATACACATGGTGCGCCGTTAACCGGTTTATTTGCCGTTAACCGACAGGTTTTCAAAAAAAATAATAGTACAGGTTAACGGCGCACCCTGTGTATATATCTAACACAAACAAAACCAAACTTAAAGTTTTACGACTTTTTGAACAACTCATATTTTATACTTCATAAGTTTAAGTAAGACCTTATAAACACGCTTGTACGATTTGAGCAGAACTTAAGCTTAAAACAGATTTCCCCCTTTTTTGCGCTTGTCTGGAAGCTAAAATTAGGCGAAATAAGTCCATACGAGTTAAAAATCATGGAAATGGGATTTTTCATGTTTACCTTCCTACTTGAAATAATGACCCAATAAAATAGGTCAAGAACCGCCGCCTACTTTGTTGAAATTTAAACTACTACTGCACATACACTCTTTTAATGCCAAGTGATCAAATTCTGCAATTTGTGTAAGTTTAATTATACAGTCCTTAAGGCATTGGATAATTTAGTATCATTCATTCTCATGGATACTTTGCTTTAATTGGACCGAATTTGAAGATTGCTTCTCAATAACCCAAAAAATACATTTTGGTCTGTTTTAAGATAAAAATCAAAAATGAATGTTTAGTATGATGAAAATCCAGACATACAACCACCTACCCGCTAAAAGTAACAGTAAATTTTCCGCCTACGTACTCCTTGCTTAAAGTAATAGTTCCGTCAATCTGCTGAAAGTAAATCCAAAAATGTAACAATAAACTGCTACTCAAAGTGGAACTATTACTCTAATCCGGAAGTGCGTAGGCGGAACAATAGCTGTTACTTTAAGCAGGTAGGCGGTGTATAACATTGTCATGAAACTCAGGTAAAAAGTGTATCTAGGGGAGGTTATAGTTATATAACAGGGGAACCTAAATGTTTGACATTTTTAGAAAGAGTCTTTATTTTAAAGATATAAAAATATCTTTCAAAAATGGGTAAAACAACCATACCTATCATTACCATATCGGAACAAGATCCCGATGAAAAAACATATCTAACGTCTTAAAGTAATTTATTTCTTTGCCTACAGGACAATTTGTAAATATGCTTCAACTGAATTCCGCTAGCACTGTTTGGGAAACTTCTTAGAAAAGTTAACAGTTATGTACGTGTGTAATACCAATTTTTATGTATACTTAAACAAATGTAACGTTGGATAGTAATTATTAATTTTTTCACTTTGCATATGCAACCTATTTATGGCTTCCCCTTTTAGATTCGGTAATTCAATAGGGTCAGCGCATTCTACGAAGCCGCGCTTCGCGGGCACATTCGGTAATTCAATGGGGGTGATCGCATCATATGTAGCCCCGCTTCGTGGGCCCATTTGGTAATCCACTAGGGTCATCGCATCCTATGTGGGCCCGGTATACCGATAAATCCCCCTTTGTTTTCTTAAAGGAAATATATAGTTCTTACCCCTATTAGGGGGCTTTTAATGTCAAAAAATGTCTTCAAATCGTCGAAAAATGACCCTTAGGACAGATACCACACTATTCATGGGGCATTAGGGCTGTTTTTCGATGTGTCAATGATGCGAGAAAGATCTTCTTGAAAAAAATTACACATAAGGAGATATTTACATATGTAATTTCAGGTTAACTTAAAGCGAATTATTTGCCGAACGTCTTTATAAGGCAAGATTTTTCTGAAACTATCCGCTAATTTGTTTTATTTAATATTTATTTGTTGTTATTCTACCGTCAATTTGTACGGTGGGTCCGTATTCGAAGAAACGCGATTATTTAAAAATCTCCTCAAATCTGGTTTCTCTCGAAACCATTGTTTTATATAAAAAAAACATACAGAATAAAACTACAGGTTCAAGATCGTCTTGTTCTGCCTAGTTCATGTCTTTTTGAAACACTAATTATTTCTAGTTTTTAAAGTCCAAAAAGGTCTTAAAACGTTGGCCAAAAATCATGTTTTAAGATCTTGGCTAAAATTTTGCAGTCCAAGTTCGTTCGAAGCCTATATTCACTTTTAGTGGCTTAAAATATTAACTTATCTTAATTTATATAATTATTATATTTAAATTTGTAAAATTTTGAACGCTTCAATTGTGTATAATTCCATTTGGTTAACTGTAATACAGTTACTGTTTCGCTACCTGTAACCGTCACACCTTAATCATCACCCTGATCAAAGTAAAACACATTTCTCCAAAGAGAATTTATTCGTTTCTGCTATCGGACTTAAAATACAACATTGGTACGTTTTGCGTCGAAATTTTTGTCTTTATTTTTATGGGTATTTTTTAAGAAGCTCACGAACTGGGAGAACTTTATAATCATTTCAATGGGATTTATATAGATTTTTTATAAATGTAGATCTTTGTTGCCACTCAAATACGTATTTTTACGATAATTGAAAATGCTGACGGTTTGTTCAATCATTTTTATACTACATGTACCTACATGTTGTGTTGTTTATAAGGCCGCGGCTTAAAAATGACTTGTTAAATGCAAAACTTTCTGAAATTTATCAAATAAGGAGTCATCTCGACAGCCCCTTGCATACATTTCAGAAAATCTTGTATTTAAGATAAATACATTTTTAGCTGTTACCTTATAACCAGCTTTTCATGTGCGCCTTTTTCATAAAAAACAATCAGATAGAATCATGCTTTTTTGGCCGAAGACCTAAGAACACGGCATAAGTTCTGCGTTTGATGTAAAAAAAAATTTATACAGCATTTTATGTGAAAATCAGATTTTTCCTATATACAATTATTAGCAAAATATATGCGAAAAAACATGTATGGCAACAATGTAAACCCGTATATATGACTTTCATTGATCACTCTAAAAAAACAAAGAAAAAAAGGGAAATTTAAATGATTTATTCTAAAAATGCCGCGCATAATTAGCTACACGCGGCATAGTTAATTGTCTTCATCGCGCCGAACTTAATATATTGATTAAATTGAAAGGAACTAGTGAGATATGATCCGGTTTGATATGCCGCGGCGACTGAGCGATTTCACAGCGGGATATATCATATATGTCACCCATGTTTTGTTTTGCTCTAAAAGAGTACTTTCGATAAATTTCGCACCACTTTTTTCCCATTAACATTTTCCGGCTAAGGTGATCTAATATCATGTTCTATATCACTGATATATGTAATACATATTACAGTCCCCACGCCCAATGCAGTACACCCCAATGCGATACAAAATGACGTCATCAGCTCAATACGATACACTTTTTTTCCAGTTCAGTTACCCCAATACGATACACTTGCAATTTTTTTATATGTATCTTTCTTCAAAATGTTAATGAAAATCGATTGAAATAATTTTCCACAGTAGGGCATTTCTAGAACTAACGTTTATTTCACTAAAAAGTTAATTTTTTTATTTCAAGAATTTCTGACAAATTTGTTGTACTTTTTATTGTATCAAAAATGGCCGAGAATAAGTTATTCTGAAAAACCGACAACCATTGCTTCGATTAACAGTGTCTGAAAAACTGCAAATAAAATATTTTGTGATAAAGAATAAGAGATAGAATTGCCTTATTTAATATTAGTTATATTCCAAAATTAGTAAGATTTAGTGTTGCATATTAGTATTGACCAGCGTTGCAAATTGAATATTTCCAATGAATGTATTTGCTCATTAAAATTGGGTGACAACTGGTCAATTAAGAGTGCATCCTAGCGTCTCATTAATCGGCTCACTTTTAATGCTTTTAATGTATCGAAAAGTGCTTGCGAGTGGAAAGAAAAAGCCCCATCGCTACAATAAATTCGCACGCAAGTTTATTCGCGTATAAAAATCGACGGAATCGGATATATTCGCGTATTAATATCTTTTATTTTTTTTTGTTTTCGCGCGCACAGCAGGCGATCGATTTTTTATATTTTTTTTTTTCATTTTCACCTTTTTTCACTTTCACCATTTTTTTGTGTTCTTCAATCCACTTGTGGCCAGCTGGAGCGCGATCTTGTATCAAGATTGAATCGATATTGAGCAGATCGTCCTTAAGGGGGTCCACTGGCGGCGCCCTAAACACATCAAAATTATTCCGCCACTTTTTTTTTAAACCTTTTTGTTTTGATTTTGTTGTATTCCCTGTGATTATTTATTAACGCTTTTGCTTGTGTGGATCAAGCAGAGAACCCACTCAAGATATACATATTTATATTTTTTTGTTTTTATTAGAGCCAAATGAAATCGGGCCAGCAAAAAAATGCGAAGGAGAATGTGCCACAAAACAGGTAAGAGTAAAAATCGTATTTTGTTTTGACTTTTGTTATCGCGAAATTTTAATTAATTATGGGTAGAAAAAGTACAGATAATTGTTATATAATGTTGATTGCGCAAATTGAACTATAACTACCTTATTTTTGGTTCAATACTTTTTTGTCATTTTTGACCCGATCATATTTTTTTAAATACAGAGAGAATATAACAACGAGTAGAGCAAAATTAAAACTTAAAATTTAAACGTGTGTTAGGATGTCTAAGGAATGAATGTTCCAGGTATATTATCTTTGAAGCCGATGATTATTTCAGAAACGTTATAAATGTCAAATTAAACCATATTGGTTCATCACTAATGCACCAATATGGCTTAAGTTCTAATGAATCATTAGATATAAGTTATATCATATAACTAACATGTTATTACAGGGGGTTGCTCATAAGGTCTGCCATTTGCGCCGTTATAAGGTCAAGTCAGTTTTTTGCACTGAGGTCAAGTTAGTTTTTTCGGGCACTAAGGCCAAGTCAGTTTTTTGAGTAGCATGCTTTTTGGGAATTTTTTTTTTAAATCATGTCTTTTTACGTTTTTTTATGAAGACCATAAGTTGTTATCAGAATATCATGTGTATGTTATTGGGTTTTCCAAGAGTTTATAGTTTTGACTATCAGACTTTAATGTAGCTCAAAAGGTTCTAGTTGCCATGATATAACATTTATAAAATTTTGAAACATCAAAGAGTATATTTTGTATTCATCTTTAAATCAAATGTTGCTTAGTTCTCGTGTGCCAGTTTCGATCCGGCCGGCTACTATGAGTTCGAAACATGCCCCAATGGCTTCATGCGCGGTCCTCAATGGTCAAGAGTTGAGCACATTCTTCAGCGTCATTCCGGCTCATCAAGTCACGCGTCTTATAAAGCAAGAAACAAACCTAGACGTTTCCTCCTCTGAATTGCCCAGTCAAAATTCACTTTCATCGAGTCAAAATTCGATCTCGTCTACGGGCAGCAAATGCTCCGAGCTGGGCGAAATCTCCGAATCACAGAAAACGCCCGAAAAACGACAACGTCAGAGATGGACGAGTCAGGAAGACCGACGACTTGACGATTTAGTCAGGAAACACGGCCAAGACGACGTAAGTGCACTTTTTATCTTATAAACTGGAACGATTTTTGTTATTAACTATCAGGGGAAGGACTTTTTGATAACTTACGGGAAATTGTGCGCACGTATGCACACACTTAAAAATTCGCAATAATTCTGATAAAACTGGTAAATCCAAGTTGTAGAGCTCGTCAAACTACATCGATCTGACTATTAAGAAATTGATTTGGGCCACTAGGGCCCCCTAGAGAGCTGTTTGAAATATCCAACCTACCCAAAAACAATGCCGCCTTTGGCCATTGATGGAATTTTCTCGAAAAGTTGAGGGGGTCAGACGGCTTTTTTTTTAGGAGGAGTCAAACTTGTGTTAAACTTCTGATAGAGTTATCCGAATGAAATAATTTTTTTTGCACCTGATAGCTGAATATGGGGCATCTGCTCTTAACGGAGCACTTTTTTGAGTTAGGCCTTAGTCCGCCGATAAATCGCCGGACAAAACAAAGAGAAACCGGTATTTTAAGCTTTGTCCGGGGATTTATCGGCGGACAAAGGCCTAACTCAAAAAAGTGCTCCATTTTAAGAACAGGCCCTATATTTACCTTTCAGATGCAAAAAAAATTAATTCAGTCCGATAACTCTACCATAGTGAAAAGTTGTACACAAGTTTGACTCCTCCTAAAAAAAAAAGCCGTCTCAGCAATACCTACGGGGCCTCCTTATGCCTTAAATCAACGAAAAACTAAGTCGTGTCCATATATGCACACACTTTCCCCTGCGAGTTAAAATAAAGTCCCCGATCGCTACGTTGTACTCAAAGTGAATAAAAATGTTAAGAGCTGTGTTGGCTGGAGTGAAATATCTGACTACTTACCGGGCCGGACGGACGTGCAATGTCGGGCCCGCTGGAAAAACCACCTACAGCCCGATTTGGTCAAAGGGCCATGGACGAAAGAAGAGGACGAGCGCGTTATCGATCTCGTCAACCTTCACGGCCCACGGAAATGGGCTTTTATCGCGAAACATCTCAAGGGTCGCATCGGAAAGCAGTGTCGCGAGCGATGGCACAACCACCTCAACCCTAACATTAAGGTAAACTTTTCTTTTTTTTTTACCATTTTTTGTGAATAATTATTTTAGGATGATTTTGAAAAAAAAAACTTTAATTTCGCTTGACCTCTGTTTATGAAAATTTATTAATATTTTACATATAAATTTATCAATAGTTCATTAAATTTGTTATTTAATAATTTTATTTTTTTTTACAAAACCTTTATGAAAACTTGGCACATTTTTTCCTATAGAAATCATGTCTTTTTACACTTCTTTTCTATAAAATAATGTCTTTTAGAACTTTTTCCCGGCCTTAGTGCCTTATTCTGAAAAAAAGTTTCAGATGGTTATAAAGTCAAGTCATTTTTTCAAAGTGTATTAAGGTCAAGTCATTTTTGGGGGCTTGACCTTATAACCAGACCCCTGGTTTAATTAGCAAACAAGGAAAATACAATGACGAGTTAGTTAATGAACTGTAGTTAAAACGTTTTTTTTAGAAATGTGATTGGACGGTCGAAGAGGACTGGATCATTCATGAAGCGCGTAAAAAAGTTGGCAACAAGTGGGCGGAAATCGCGCGTCTTTTCCAAGGCCGTACCGATAATGGCATCAAAAATCACTGGAATTCCTCGCTAAAACGTCGCGTCGACAAACAGGGCTATCTTCAGGGTGAAGCGCCCGACCATATCAAGACGATAGTTGAGCGACTAGGCCAGGCTCCGCCGCCCAATGCGCCGCCGGTGTCGACATCGGCGTCGTCGACGTTATATGAAATCTCGACTACATCGACTACGACNTCAAGCTGCTGGAACGTGTCGTCGCAAAATCTAGCCGAAACTACCTTGTCGACGATTCGGTCGCGGTCTATCAGCGAAAGTACGATTAATTCGGGATGTATCACGAATACAACGCTGCCCTTTGATTGGTCACACAGTAATAATGATGATTCGACACTCAACACTAACCCGTCAATGCTCAATAATAATTATGATCCGGCCGAGAAACGGTCCCGATTTGAAAGTGGCGTTTTTCGACCATTTAACTTTTTACCGGCAACGCCGACCAAGTCGCCGGTCAAACTCGACAAAAGTAAAATGTAAGTTGGAAATCATAAGCCAATNTATCAATTACTGATTTATGTTCCAATCAATCCGAAACACTCAAACATCGCCACAAAGAAGCGGTAAGTCCCACATTACTCCTGAAAAAAAAAACTTACGACTTGTAATTGTGATTTTATAAATATATTATTAATTTGTATAAATAATATGTTTTATAGGTTACGGATATGTTAAAAAAAGAGTTGGAATCAAGTTCGAGCTGCGAGAAAGATGTAACAATTAAAACCCCCCATCGGACTCCTATAAACAGCCCTATAAAGTAAGTTCAGGCCGAATTAGACAATTTTTAGATATAAATATGAAAGATACATATAAATTGGTACAGGGGGTCACCAAATAAGGGCCCCTCAAATAAGGGTCGTTATTTTGGGAAACTAATTATTGCGCCAAATAAGGGTCGGTTGGAGCTCGAATACGGAAAAATCTCTAATACGGGTCGGTTATTTTTTTTGTTTGAAAACATATGGTAATTGCCGTTTGAAGTCGAAAATGTTCGATTCCTCCACGATATACAGGGTGGCTAGTTATAACTTATAAGGTCGTAAGCAAAAAGACCATAAGACTTTACAACTATCTGCGAAAATTTGGACGATATTTTTTTTAATACAACAAATTAATAATTTGTGTTAAGATATTCTGTTGCTCCGTTCTCCCCCTCGAGCTATTTCATTAACGCGCCACTTTCTTCGTCGACGCCCCGCCATCTCCGCGGCAGCCCCCGAAAACTGCGGCAATCGGCGGCCGAAAAAGAAAATATTGAGATTAATGCAACTCCGCGATTGCCGCCTGTTTCGACGACCTTGGCCAGTTTGGCTGATCGTGGCCTGCCCAAAAAGGAACTTCTCAATTTAACTCCCAAGCGAAATGTGCCATTTGTACCTCGAACGCCAACACCTTTCAAGGTAATGATTGATAATTATTTGAATGGATTAGAATTGGACAAATCACCAGCTTAAATTATCGGGCCTAGTTTTTTCTCTTCTTGTATTATATTTTCAATTTATTTTAATTTTTAGAGAGCCCTTGCTACACTCGAAAAACGACACGGTACTCTTAACAGTACCCATGACGCAAGTCTAGAAGATCTGTCTGAGGTAAGATTTGCTTTAAAATTTTAAAATGTATTTACATTTTGTTGTTTACCAGTTAAACTTTTTTTCAAATAAATGTTCCCAGAACATCCAAAAATAGCGTATTGGGAGTCCCAATTTGGGACGCAATAAATTGGCAATGGGGACGTATTTTATTCAAATATTTGAATCTTGGGTTATTTTTTATTTAGTCATGAATTTTATGAATACTAAAGTAGTTACGTTCTAGGTATTGTCGTTTATCGATTCGCCGAAACGATCTCGAACGAATTTATCCCTTTCATCGAACGAATCATCTCGACCTCATAAAAGCGCTCGAAAACAACTTCATTTGGATGACGATGGTTATTCCAGTTTTTCCACACAGCATGTAAGTACAACTTATCCCCGAAAAAGGTAACCGGGGTACCGGGTAACTTCTCTTTCAGTTCTAATGAAATCATTTGAGTGAGTTTTTACTTAATTAATTATGTGAGAAAATTTTCAATAACAAATTACGACAGCAAATCATACTTGCAAATTATGGTGGCACCGACTAAATTGGTATCATGTATTTTTCATCGAAAGTATAAGAGGCCGAAAGGTTAAAATGCATAAGTCAGAATTGGTTGAAAGTTTGCGCCGAAGTCTGATTTATTCCGTTTACACTTGCGACCAGACAAATATTGACATATGTACCGTATGGGGACGCTCAGACTGTGAGGGTGACGTCAGAATAGCATTACAAATTATAGTAAAATTGTTCAAAGCCTCACAGTCTGCGAGTCCCCATACGGTATATATGTCAATATTTGTCTGGTCGAAAGTGCAAACGGAATAAGTCAGACTTCGACACACATTTTCGACCAATTCTGACCAATGCTGTAATAGTTTTCGGGATGTTAAACTGTAATATGATGGTTTACGCATTTAACTATTTTTTTCTAGATGCCTATATCTGACATGCGATTGCGAGCAGCGCAACAAAGTTCAATATATCCGCATTGGAAAGGCGCCAAATCCAATCTAAATAAAGTGTCAATCAAGGGCTACGAGCGGGAAGGGGGCCCCGAGCAGCCCACTCAGCCGCCCGTTTTGGCCAGAATACTAAAGTTAACCAAAGAAACGCAAAAACGACCACCTAATCACGAATCAGACGTCGAAAAACGAATTCAACCACTTCCAATTCATTCCATTAATGTTGAAGCAAAAACAGAAGAACCAAGTAGTGACGATTTTTTTATTCAAAACCGTGAGCCGGTAAGTAACGAAAACGTAAAATTTTGAAATTCAACAAAATCCAACAATCGGAGAGTTGTTCGATTTCTTACAGAGGACGTTGGTTATAAATTATAAGGTCTGACATTTGGTCCGCTATAAGGTCTTATGGTTTTTTTTTGCACTAAGGTTTTGTGTTTTTTAAGGCTTTAGTCAAATCAAAAGCATGCATTTTTACAATCTTTAAAATCATGGCTTTTTACGCTTTTTGGATGAATACATATAAAAGTAAAGACNTCCAATCTAAATAAAGTGTCAATCAAGGGCTACGAGCGGGAAGGGGGCCCCGAGCAGCCCACTCAGCCGCCCGTTTTGGCCAGAATACTAAAGTTAACCAAAGAAACGCAAAAACGACCACCTAATCACGAATCAGACGTCGAAAAACGAATTCAACCACTTCCAATTCATTCCATTAATGTTGAAGCAAAACCAGAAGAACCAAGTAGTGACGATTTTTTTATTCAAAACCGTGAGCCGGTAAGTAGCGAAAATTAAATATTGGAAAATTCTACAGGATTTACGATCCTACAGGATAGTACACAAATATACAACAATCGGTCTTTTTGGGAAAAAATCTTTAAAATCATGTCTTTTTACGTTTTTTTTGGATGAAGACCTCTCCCGCTGGCACATTTTTTTTCTATAGAAATCATGTCTTTTTACACTTTTTTTCTATAAAATCATGTCTTTTTGAACCTTTGCCCATCACTAAGGTTTTATTGTGGAAAAAAAATTCAGGTTGGTTATAAGGTCAAGTCAGTTTTTTCAAATTGCATTAAGGTCAAGTCAGTTTTTTAGACCTTGACCTTATAACCAGCCACCTGTAGTCACAGATATGATTTTAAAAATTGTTAAAATATGACCTAAGTTATTTAATTTAGAGTCCGCAAACCTGGAATACGATCGCCACTGGATCAAGTACAAATCAACAAAATCTAACAGCGACTGCTCAAGCGTACCTAGAATCGCTCCGTTACTGAAAAAAATAAAAACCCGTTCATGTGTTTTTTTCATTTTTACGTCTGTTCTATATTTTTTATCTCTGAATTTTACATTTCATTTTATTTTCTACATTTATTTCAAACCATTTAAACCAACGAAAATACATTGCAGCAATCATGCTGTTTGTTTACAAGTGACTTCTACATTCGCCAAAAGATTTTTTAAGATTAGGCACCATTTTTCACATCGAAATTTTTTTGAAAAAATTAAAATTATTTACATTAAAATTTTCGATGGCAACTTTTCCATCTCTATTCTTGTTTTTTCTACTTTACGGATAAACCACAGTGGAAAATTGTTCATATGAGTCAATTTACAACTACCTGTCCTGTTTCTGCCCGAAAAAATTGAAAAAAAAAAATGCACAAATGATAATATTGACTGACTTTCACAAACTCGGGCACGTTCTGAATATAGGGCTCAATTGCTTTTTTTGAAACCGCTTTTTTGCATTTATTGTTTTCCTGACATTTTTCTATTCATTTATTGTATATTACTTAGAATCCAGTTACTCAAGGATATGATTTTATTGAAAAGTGGATTTTAAGAGTTCGAAGGTATGAATTATACTTTCCTTAGCATAAATTGTGACTTATTTTTTTTTAATTAGGAATTATTATAAATTACATCAGACTCTGTTTAAAAAATTCGACCATTTGTTGGTAATCTAGCCTTAGCCCAGCTGAAAACTAAACGTAGGTTATTAGCGAATCACCCTACCCAAACATCTTAGCCTGCCTTTGAAACGCAGAGCCCCGACAGTTTTAAGGTACGATGTATCTGGTAACGCGTTAGCAAAAAAAAATTAACGTGTTACTATAATATATGGAGGCATTTGCTTGCTGTACAGGGCGGGTTGGTTATAAGGTCTGACATTTTATCCGTTATAAGATGAGGTCAGTTTTTCGCCACTAGGATCAAGTGATTTTGCATGTTCGAATCCCAAAAAAAGTTTTTATTGGGTCATGTCAATTTTAAAATGTATTTAAGGTCAAGTCGTTTTTTTTATCTTTTTACCTTATAACCAAGGCCCCATGTAGCTATGACATTTGCCGGAGGTTGAGGGTTGAATAAATGCACTAAATTTTTGGCTCTGTATTTTTTTATCAACGCTCAACCAAACTTATTACCGACGGTTTCTACGCTGTTCTTTCTTGATCTTCCGGTGGATAAAAATCTATGAAACCACACCATGTCTACAAAAGACCACTTTTGTGTAATTTAACCGACTAGGTACTACAATGCGGATGAGTCGAATTGCGCGTTTTTGATTTCCCATGCTTCTGGTGCGTGTAAAGTCTGAAAAACGCGCAGTGCGACCACTCATTCACATGTGTAGTTGTCTGGATAATCAAAAGCCAATGGGAGCAAGGACTACATTACACATTACATAACTTATCTCGAATGTTATAATGTAATACACAATTGAAAACTCATTCTTGGATTAGACAGCTTTTTCTACAGATAACTAAATTTCTCTTGATTTCAATAAAACATAATTTCAAATTATTTGGGTTTTAAACAGAATTCCGGGTATTCATTCCGGCGCCGATTGTATTTGTACAAAATATAATTGAGAGGTTAGTTTCAAAATACATTTCGATTGGTTAGACTTTCGGCCAGTTCTGTTTATTGTAGTACACGTCATATTTTTCGAAGGCATAATTCGATGTAAGTAGAATTGATCGAAATGTGACTTTTGTTCTGGCTAAAATTCACTCCATTCCCAATACAATTATCTCAATTCTATATTGTACTAGCTTAACTCACAGGAGGAAGTGCGTGTGAATAGACACGCAACTGGTTTTTCGTCGATTTAAGGCATATGGAGGCCCCGTAGGGCAAAACGGGTATTGGTGACCCCCCCCTCAACTTTTCGTGAAAATTCGATTGACGGTGTTTTTTTTTTAGTAGGTTTGAGATTTCAAACAAATCAATTTCTGAATAGTCAGATCGACGTAGTTTGACGAGCTCTACAACTTGGCTTTACCAGTTTTTTTGAATTGTTGCGAATTATTGTGATTTTTTTAAGTGCGTGTTTATTTACACGCATTTTCCCCATACGGGTTCCTAAAAACTCCTTCCCCCTGAGAGTTAATCGACGCTTTCATTTAAACAGTCTCTTTTTATATTCCTATTCTGTTCTGCATGAGACCCTTAAATCATTGCTCGTTTCCTGATATGCATGTTTTTTGTGATATTCTAATCAGTTCAGAGCGCTGAATGGCGAACATNTGACTTACAGGTCTGGTTATAAGGTCACAAGGTGTGACCGTTATAAGGTCAAGTCATCTTTTGTGTTGCACTAAGGTCAAGCGTCGTTCAAATGGTTAAAATAGTGTACGTACTTTTGCTACATGCTCCGTTTGTGCTCGGAGAAAACGATAATTTTCGATTTTTATCGGTTTTAAAAACTAGTAGAACAATGTAATGAAACTGTAATACGGTTATTGCAATAGACCGATCCTTTTGGCCCGTTTGTAATTAAACTCAAAATTCTAGTTAGTTGAAAGAATATTGACTACAAATTTGTTTGGCTTACGATTCTTTAGTTTCTTCACATATTCCGATTGCAATGGGTGTTCAATTATGTTTATTAACAGCATTATTTTCAAAACAGAAGTGATTTTGTTACTAGTATGAGAACAAGCTGCCTAGAACGAAAACTATAAAGACTATGTATGCAATTATTAAAGCTACCGTGATACCGATTGCAGCATATGTCGAACACTTGACGGCTTTTACAGCTTTCTCGTATGCGGCCTGGTCATGTCGATCTTCGCTAGTTAAAAACAATAGTCGGCAGGAAGACTCCAATAAAATTACATGAATGTCTTTTACGACGTTTCTTACAAAACGTCTACATTATTGTGAAAATAATAGGCGACCTTACTTTTAGAAGTTGGTGACTTGAACATCCGACTTGAAAGGTCAAGGTCAGTTTTCAACTGACGCATGTAAGATCAAGTCAGTTTTTTACCTTGATATTATATTAAGGTCTAAAAACTGACTTGATCTTACATGCATCAGTTAAAAACGGCCATAACCTTTTAAGTCGGATGTTCAAGTCTCTAACTTATATCAATGATATATTATAGGCTATTATTTATAGCTTAAACCCCTGTGAAATAATGGTCTTTAATTATGGGCGTGCTAAAGAGTCTATAGTATAGACCATAGCCTATAGTGACTTGTATTCACATTACAAATTTCGTTATGAATAACCTTTTAGCGCCACGTCTGACTAAAAAGATTTTTCGCAGCTAAAAATGTTTTTAACCATTCCTCGGGCTACCATGGCGTCTTGGTAATTAATTGCAGTAAAGATACCAATACACCAACAGCACAAGCATGACATGATCGGCCATATAACATGAAGTGGAGGACCTTCTATTGGTGGGCCTTGCTAGGGCTCGTAATGTTGTGTGGTTAAGATCAAGTCAATGTTTTAATGCAGTAATGCTAGTTTTAAAGTTTTATATTATAGGGGATTCGTTATAAGGTCGAGAAAAAGGACCGTTATAAGAGCTTATGGTCTTTTTTGAACTAAGGTCTTATATGGTATTTTTTGACACTAAGGTCAAGTCAAAAACATGATTTTTTTGGAAAAAAGGAGTCAAAATTGCCGCTCGTCCCGTGTCCGATCCAAATTTTCCAGACATTCCACCTATGGTCTGCACTGTTATCGGGTCAAAATTACGTAACCGAGAAAATTTCTACTATAACGGCGCAGCATGAGTCATGTTGCATGACTGACCGGCAAAATTTTTTTTTGATTTGGATACCCTTACCAACATTACTTGGCGTACCTTCACTTCGTTTTTTTTTGTTAAATAAAACCTACTTTTACTTGGCGTACCCTTACTTCGCCTTGATGTTTTATGAAATAAAACCTACCCTACTTGGCGTTCCCTTACGGTGTATTCATAATATGAATAGTTATAAATCGAGCTCTAGGCCTTGGGCGAATTGTCCTGGTTGCATTGTAACAACTTGATAACCCTGCATTTGGGCCGCTTGTTGGGGCGTCATCTGTTGTACCTGGCAGGATTTGAAAGTATACGATTATCGTATTACGATTGTTAAACAATCATTGTTTTATTATTTCGTGAAGTCGCGAGCCATGAATTAAAAATAAGTCCCTTAGGTTTAAATATTTTTTTCGCAATATTTATTCCTCAAATTCCCTGAAAAGTATACCGTAATACATAATACATTTATACGTGTACGGTAACCGTATGTTTGCGCTCAGACTGTCGCGGTGATNTGTTAAGTTCCGTGATTTTTGTTAAGTTCCGTGGTGTTAACTTCCGTGGTTAGGCGGTGTATTCCTCGAATTCCCTGAAAAGTATATCGTAATACATATATGTGTACGCCGTACACTGTACGGTAACCGTATGTTTGCGCTCAGACTCTCGCGGTAATGCCATAATAGCGTTACAAATCACTGAGCACCCATATGATATGGCCATATCCCATTGGTGCATCCAAGCGTCTCTATTCGAGAAATATACCGATTATTACACTATTTCCCGAATAGAGACGCTCGAGTGCACCAAAGGGATATATATACTATATATATATTATATAGGGTAGATTCCAAAAACAGAAAATACTTGTAAAATCCCGGTCCCGGCGCGCTTTGCATGATTTTTTTCAAACTAAAATGGGTCCAAACAAATAGATTATGAACCCAAGATAAACATTGTATCTAGAATATTTGTTTATCACCCAAGTGGTATAGTTTTTAAATACGACCTGGTACATTACCAAATTGGTAAAACCAATGGTACCAATTATTAAAGCCCCTTTCATTTAGCGAGGTTCCAGAATGTAAAATGATTTTTCCAATGCAAGTGTACAGCATGAATTAACTAGAAATGAAAACATTGCTTGAGAAAGAGAGAGGACTGTATTTATGAATAAAATGTTTTCGTTTATCGGTTGTTATTCGATTGACATAGAAGATAGCAGTAATGAGAAATAAAAGCGTTTGTCACGAGTTTGGCAAGTACAGTTGACAAACATATTTGGAATCTGTTCGGGACCCCTCCCCAACTATATTTTTTATGTTTTATTATTTTTTTTTTGGCATTTTTTTACAAAAAGCACCTCATTCTTCTCCATCCGACTTATGCCTTGTCGAAAGCGTAAAATATGTCCAATATGCAATATTAAAGGCTGTAAGAGAAATCACAAATTTAATTTTGACCGCCGCTTGATATTTTGACTCGAATACTTACAAATAATCTTAAATTTTGCGTTTTTTGGATATAATGTGTGGTCCAACAATGAATCAGCCAGAACCAAATTTTACACGCACTTTTCATGCTGAAACAATATAAAAGTGCGTGCTCAAATTTGCTCCGGCTGATTGATGGTTTGACCATCCAGTATGAGTCATACTGTGGTTGGTTACGTCATACTGTATGACGTAACCAACCACAATGGTAGACCTTAGAAGTGCCTACCAGGAACCGGTTAGAAGTTGACCACATAAACTTGAAAAATCAGGCTTTTCCCGCATTTAAATGAATAACCGGTGGCATTTTGAAAATAAGACAATTGTTTTGAAGCAATTGATTTGTGTTTCCGTCCTATAAATGATATAAAATATATGAGACGAAATTTTTTCTCTAGATTACTCGGACTCCTCACCCAATCGGACATTTTTATTTGTGGAAATCGTTTGCGTCTAAAATAAATTTATTATGATATGATTTGTGGATTTTTTTTTGTAATGGTGCAGAGGAAGTAGGGTATGGTAAAGTGTAAAGTTTTGATGGTTATAAGGTCCAGGCATGTTTTTGGAATACAACTCTTGTCCTTGTATACTTTTTTCTATAAAATAATGTCTTCTTGGACTTTTTTGAACTTTCCATTTTATCCGAATTGTTTATAAGGTCAAGAAAGTATGTTTATTATGAATTATTATTATGAATTATAGTCAAATCATTTTTTTGGGTCTACCCTTATAACCAGACCCCTGTACATTAAATGAACATTCATTTTAGGTGAAGATTCGGATTCCATAACTCGAATGGATAAGGATGTTTGTAATACACCACCTGTCTACGGAAGTTAACAAAACGACGGGGGTAAAAAAGGTGTTAACTTCCATGAATTTTGTTAAGTTCCGAGCGTTTTATTAACTTGAGTGGCTTTAACTTTCGTAGACAAGCGGTGTATCTAAAAATCAGCAGAATTCATACGTTTCATCCTAAATATCGTTGAATTTCCGAAACTTACTTCAATTTTCCAACGGCAAATAGATTGCGTCGTTTTGGTTTTCCGAGTTTTGTTTTAGGTGCATTTGTATTTGTGGTGCCAGGTCCGCCATTCATATGTGCATATTTGGGCGGTTTTATTTGAATATATTGATCGTCTTCGCTCACGTTTCGCCGAATAATTCCGCGTGTAAGACCCTATTGTTTGTGTATTATTAGGTGGATATTTTTGGCCAAATTAGTTTTGATTGGCAACTTAGTTGCGAACAGGTTAGCATCTGTCAAACAACTATCCCCAAAAAATTATGTTTTGGCCTGCTAGGGTTCCAAAAACGTGTTAACCATCGTTTGTTTAGTTGATAAACAAAAATAGAATAAAGATTTGATTAGAATAGATTTTTAAGGATACACGAAAAACATGTATGCAAAAATCCAAGCCAAAAACTTTTTGCATATATCATATGGGCTGCATTATACACCCCCTTAGGGGTTTTCCGCCTTCCAAAACCAGCCGGATGACCGCTTAGGTGGTCGGATAAACGTTTTTTTAATTTTCGTATCATTGTCAATTTGGGTTGAAAGAGACAATCTTCATTATTTTATGATGGAGTTTAACCCAAATCTCAAGGTGACCGGATAAACCGGCAGAAGGCCAGATAAACTCGACCGGATAAACTCTCATGGGTGGATATATAGCCTATACATCTGTATAAGTATTATTCATTTTTCGGGAAATCTTACATTTGAATTCATTTTTTCGTGTTGAACATTTGATATTTTTGCGGTTGTCATTTCACTATTGTCGATCAGTACAGAAGTTGGTCCAGAAATGGAACCATTGGGTTTTTGGGGGTAGGAGCCGTCGTCATCCATCTTGAGGTCGTCGATTGAGAACGAAGACGATGATTTCAACGTACCCTTCAATTAAACATATATTATTAAATAACACGATAAATAATAGAGCCGATTTGATTCCTACTGCTCACAGTAAAACATGGTATTTACATTTAAATAGTATGAGCCAATTAAACGTCGGTTTGATTCTTTTCAAAGGGGACAAAACACAAAGATTTTCCAAGATTATATTAGATACGGCCTCGTTAAGTAGCGACAAAGGTGAACTGGACCTGAAGCCCAACACGAGGTGTCGCCGAGGATCACGTTGAACATGATCCGTGGCGACACCTTTTGTCCGGATTCCGGAACAGTTTTTTCTAACAAAGTATAAACCACAGACTGTAGGCTTGGGCATGAAAGGAGTTTAATTGGAGGATTAATCTGTAATTGTTCGTCTACTTATTCTTTATAAATTAAAACTAATTTGGAGAAAAGTATCGAATTTGTCCCTTTTTGTCTATAAGTCATAAATTATTTTTCGGTGTAGTTCACAAACTCAAAATTGGAACGTTCACATATAGCCGTCGATAAATTAATAAATAATTAAATCAAATGCATACAAGGAGCACGCTTTTTTACTGTATTCTATTGACGGCAGGAAAAAACGATACCGTGGTGTACCGAGTTTGATTTCATGGTGAACACTTCATTATTTTTGGATTAGTATTTATCTATGCCATCGAATTAAACACACTGTATTTTAATCAATGCCGGAAAGATTCAAGTTTTGTTTGGGGGAATATTTTTCGTTCCATAAATATTGCTTTTGACTCTCACAGCGCCATGAACTTGAGAATAATAAAAAATTCAGTCACTGATTGGGTAATTTTGGGAAGCCGTGGAAAAGTGGTCGCGAAAGGGCGGTACAGTAAAAAAATAACATACCTTAAAGCTGGCGTTTGCGCGTTGTCTGACCATTATGTTTAGTGCAACGTATTCCAACACAGCCGCAAAAACAAACAGAAAACATGCCCAAAGGTAAATGTCCAACGCCGTCAGGTATGAAACCTGTGGCAACGAGTTTTTCAATCCCTGGATGATTGTGGATGTCGTCAACACCGTCATGACGCCTAAATACAATAATTGAAAAAATGTAACATACAGTCTTTACTCCCATTACGGCCGTTTTCGGTTCTCGAAAAAAGCTAATAGGGTTAACTTGGAAAATTTTTATATCAAAATGGCTTATAGAACTTTTAAATGATAATTTTCGACTTATTCCATGATGTATGTGACAATTTAGCATTCGAAGGGTTCATTTTTGATTTTATTAAAATTATTACTCATTTTGACTATATTTTTCTGAAAATATCTTAGCTATCTCTGTTGGTTTTGTTAAATAAGCCATTTTCAATAGAAACAAATGATTTACGTTACGAAGAAAAAACGGCCCTTATAGAATTATTGACCTCAAAAATACCGCCGTATAAACAAACGACCGAAATGGGATAATCACTTTTTTGACGAAAAAAGCGGCCGTAATGGGATAAGCGGTCCTGTATTCGAAATTTTTACGATCTAGATAACTCAAGATGTAAATCGTTATAGATTGATTTTACTATAATATTTTTTTAGCACATTTGATAGCTTCAGGCACGCGGTGGCCCGGAACGAAACAACACACTGCCAAGTCTAGCTCGTGCTGCGCGGGGCCACCGTGTGGACGAAGCTCATCAGTTTTTCTAATAGTTAGAATAATATTGTAGTAAATTTTTTATAGGAACGAGTATCCGCGAAAAATTCCAGAAAATATAATGACTTATAGTTTAGCAGGCCTAGGGAATCGGATTCCGCTGTTTTTGTGTTATATTTACCCATTGAAACTCTGGCAGGAACGGACTTCGCATCTAGAAACATTGACAAGCCACCAAGAATCACCATTATCATTCCGGGAAAGTAGGATTGAAAGAAAACGGATAAGAGGTAACGCTCGAGCTCAAAACTCACCGCTAATTGTGAAACGGTCACTAAAAATGTTTTGAAAATAGGTATTCGGCGCCTTGCTCAGGACACGGCATATCGACAATTGTCAAGGGTTTGGCTTTATTACAAGCGGTGACCACACGTTTATTATCATTATAAATATAAAATTATAAAGTATTATCCGAAACGGCTTTGGCCTAGGAAACGTTATCAAAATCTGGCCTGGTTTATTTTGTGACCATTTCAAGAAAATAGAAAAAGCGGGATTTGGTAGTTAAAAAACCTTTGCGAATATATGAAATATGGGTTAAGTTGCCAAAATGATGTATTTTCTTACTAAAAAAATCATGTATTTATTTTTTTGTCGAATCCGGATCTTATTAATTAATCGGGATTGTATCTCGTAAATGATTTAGGCTAAATCTGTTTATAAAAACCGCTCACGTTCGAGGCCCATAATGACGCGAGATGATGGGACATGTCTAATAATTCCATTAACGTATTGATTTCTAGCTCACAATATCCAAATGTGAACAATAATCGGAATCATTCGACACACCATTTCCGGCTTATCGGCGCCAAAAGCGGGATTTTGTGGACGTATATTAATTTCCCGACTTTAAAGGGTATAACCGGTCATTTTAGTTATACGGAACGCGAGAAAAAGTGTTTTTTTTATGATTGTTCAAATAATTTTGTTTTGATGAACATCTCGCATCCCAAGGGAGTCCGATCTTTTTTTCAGAAGAGAATTGACAGTCGGCACAATATAGGCTTTAAGACTGTCAATTGCGCTGCCTATTCGAAACATATGCTAAAACTAATCAATAAACTCAACATGTACTGTGCCAAAAACGGTACATATGACCAAAAACAAATCGATAAAAAAGAAAACACCAACAAACATATATACAATATAGATGTATATATATAATGCGTTTCGTGAATACTGCGTGGGAAAGGGGTAATTATTAATTACTAATTAACACCTGAACTCCCGTTTTTAATCTTATGTTGCGCCGCCGACAGTGTCGTATGGCACTGCCTTTAGAAACTTAACGGTCAGGTCGTGTCTAATTATTTCAAGTTTATAAAACAAAATATTGGGGTGTGGTTGGGCTATCCACGGTCGAAACCGAAAGTAGTCGCCAGGACTGTCCTGGCAGGACCCCAAAATTCCACAGGAGATATAAATTTATTTTTAGCGTATGATTAGAGGTATAAAAGTATGAAAACCTGTAACTGGATGTCAATTTCGGATCAACCGAAAATTAATTTTAACACAAAATAGACATATCAACAGAATACAAAAACCCGATCGGGGATAACTCTTATCGATTTCACGCTATCAACGAAATAAATGAAAACAGTGCTATATGACTCTGTCGGGTGCACAGGAGTTAAAGAAATAACAACAATGTACCGTTATATAGTTTGCCACCGTACGTCCAATTTTTTTCGTGATATGAATAGTGTCGTAATCGAAATTTAGGCATTGATTCTACCATTGTTTTGTCCATAAAAAGCTCTTCGTCGCGTTGACCTAGGCATACAATTGTTATTCGTGCACTAATTATACACCATGTTAAATTTATTTCAACATGCATTTCTTAACTCCTAGATGCCGAATAAAATATTACAATTGGTTTGAATTAAAATTTTTATAAGGGTGGTTAATTGTTATCTTTATAGAAATACCTATATCATATAGGCTATATGAATAGGTTTTCGAAAATAGTACCGTGGCAAAATGATATGTAGATTTCTCAAAGGCCGACAGTCGTAGCTTCAGCATACGGTATGTAACACATTCCGGAATACGTTTTCTCTCAATCACTAGGGTACGGCAAAAAATTTCTTGGTTCATATAAAAAAAGAACGCGCTACTGGTGTGGGTAACAAGTTTGTCACCGAGCTGAGCGCGATTTGAAATGTTAAATCTGTGTACAAAAAAGTGGTCGTCCATAATATTTCAGAATTTTTTTTTAATTTTAGTTTTTTTTAATTACAGTCCTCGTCCCCGAAACTTCCGAAACTTTTTTCGAAAAAACCTGGACGTTTCGGGTACATCAGGCCTTTTTAACGTTAAAAACATTCATTATCACATATTTTTGCTATTTCAGTGTTTTAAATGGCTTTCGATATCAGTAGAGTCCTCGTCCCAAGTAAAACAGCCATTACACATTTATTTCTTTTGGCAAAAAATGTATGTTTCGTCCAAAAAATGTCTAAAAATGACGAAAAAATGGACGTTTCGAGGACGAGGACTGTAATAATTTTTGAACATTTATTTTTTTCAATTTTTAACGAACGGTGTGGGTATGTGTCACTTCATTTGCAGTAGCTGAATTTAGTAGGCTTATTTTTTAACGTCAACGATTAATTTATAAGTCGTGAATAATTTATAGCAGTGAACACATTTTTGTTACCTTTTATCCATAGCAGTTGCAAGTCCTTTGAGCCATAGCCAAAGGACTGTATAGTTATACTGCAATTATTCGTATCCAACGGGAAGTTAAATAAAGACATTTGACACGCAACAGTTGTCGTCATTCTGAAATACTCAGATACATACGGCAAGATTGTACTATAATTGGAATTTATTTTTTTCCAGTTGGTTGTTTACCAATTTGCTACACATTTTTATTTTAAATTTTGTGAGTTTCGGTAGTATATTCATAAATACAATTTTATTCTGATATTTTCGTTTACAGGGTCTAGTTATAAGGTCACAAGGTGTGACCGTTATAAGGTCAAGTCTTTGCACAGTTTTTATGGCACTAAGTTCAACTCAGTTATTTTTTGAGTAGCATGTTTTTGGCAAAAAATATTTAAAATCATGTCTTTTTACGCTTTTACGTGTTTTTGAACTTTTCCCGACCACTAAGGTCATATTGTGAGAAAAAGTTTCTGATGGTTATAAATTAAAACTTCAAGACAGTTTTTTTTAAATCAATTAAGGTCTAGTCAGTTTTTTTGGGCTTGACCTTATAACCAGACCCCTGTACGTTATTTTCAAAGATTTTGCGACAAAGGGAAATAAAAACCCAGCAAAAAGTCAACATAAAATAAAAATCGAAGGTGAATATGATGTAAATTTTGTAATCAAATTAACTCCTGACTTACTTTAAACTTAAATCCAGAAAGCCACGGCGGCGTAAACGCAGCGCTGAATTTTGGGAAATGGTGGAATGAATGACAGATTTCTTGGCACCTAAAATGTGCAAATCGGGTACCCAAATCTTTGCCTGGAGACTAGCGGGTATCGAGAAAGCGTCTTCCATGGGCAAGAAGTCGGTCGTACTGTGAAGTCGGTGGTCATGCCAGGCCTGGTGAATACAAATTGTGAGGGTCATATCCATATTGACCTCGGAAATGTCTGTTATTGATTCAATCATGACGGAAAGGAAGACTTTGAGGGGCTTTCCAGAACTAGGCCGCGGCATCGCCGTCAGTCCCGTGCCTTTTGACAGGATTTTGTAAATTCCATCGGACGCAATTTCGCGTTTCACAATCGATTTGATTGAACTATTCAAAAAATAAATTATTAGGAAATACAGTGGTTTAAGTTTTATATTGACAGTTTTGCATGAGTTAAAGCTCTGAAACATGTCAAGATAAGACGAATGGTTCTCGCTTGGGTCAATAATAGGCCACTTAGACGCGTTACTATAACTCATCGGGTCAAAGTCTGATAAAAAAATTGTGGCAAAAGATATTTGTGTCAAGGTAAGACGTGTTGAAATAAGAATTTAACAATTGTGCGTACACGATGTCTCGTATGAATATTGCGTAACCAAAAAATAATGTAAAAGTTACAATCGGGATTATTTGATGGATAACTCGTTCTAAAGATTAGATCATTAACCATGTCTGAAATAGTTGATGTCGCGTTTTTTTCTCCATATTAATGAATTATTTGTGAACGACGTTATAGATACCCATTAATCGGCACCCCATTAAACGGCAGTTTTTTGCTCGAAAATTTTCCAGAAAAAACGCATGTGCCCAAACAACGTTTTTTCAGGAGTGTAAATCAATGAGAAATTTGCGAAACATTATTCTTATGTAAGGCAGGATTATTTTACAATGTAGAAGATCCAAAAAAAGTTTGAAATCCTTATTTTCTGTTAAATTTCAGGTCGCAATTTTCCCCCCGATTCCGCCTACACATGTCCCCATTAACCGGCTATTTGCCATTAAGCGGCAGATTTTCAAAATTTTTTTGGTGCCGGTTAATGGGTTACCCTGTATATATAAAGAGGCATACAAAACACAACAACGACAATAATTGTATTTATACAATTTGTATTTAATAAATTAATGACTTGTGCGAGAAACAACGTTTCCCTTTGATTTCTTGCTCCTGCTTTCAAAAATAAACCAATTTAAAATGGTTGTTTCTGCTTTTAAAGACGGTCAAACAATAAAAATCCAAATGACATGTTTCCCTGGCCAGTACATTTTTTACTGCCGGTACCGGCTCTTATCTAAAATGTATTTTCCGATTGAAAGAAGAGTAGAAACTAGACTAAAACTATGCCAACCAATTTTTGATTAATGTGGTTGTTATGTTATACTTAACAGCGTTAATTATACAATAAGTTTCCCAAAATTATTTCTTGAAAACGTGAGAGAATTAATTGGTTCAATGGCCAGTCGGTGAGAGTTAATCATCTCATATCTACATCTCTCGCAATTGGACTGTTTCCGCGATCACGTGACTTTTGACCAATCATTATGCAGAACTAAATAGATATTAACCCGTCAAAGTATTTCGACCAGATCGTCGCACCGAAAACCCAAATTTATTATAAGAAATATATTTTAATCCGTACGGTTTGAACATATGGTTTTCGCTAAATTTTGCATAATTTTTTTTTAATTGTCTCGAAGTAATCATTTTTGCCAAAATGGGTGGTGAAAATGATCCAATTGAAATCAAGATGACTCAACCTAAAACCACGTCGCCGTGAACTTAAAGTCAGCATCAAAAATACCAGATTTTAGGGTGTGTTTTTTTTATTTTGAATGTACCCAAAAACTTGAGTTTGATTATACAAAATACGTTACGATTCGTACCGGGGACTCTGTGGCGGTGCCTTTGTTGAATTGAACATGTCGGTTCCAGTTAAATTGACTGAAAGTGAAGTTGAAGCCATAAATAGCATCGAGTTGAATATTTGTGCGAGGACGATTTTCATCCTACAGCTAGCGAAGATTTTACATCTAAATAATAATTGTTGGAAATGAATTTAGAAGAGGACAAAAGCTATTTGTTTATTATATTTGTTGATTTGTCACAGTGGGTGTACCCGCACTTGAGAAAATTTTGGATATGAAATCGTAGAAACTTGAGAATTAATCTAAAATTCTTTGCACAAGTTCCAAAAATCTTTACTCAAGTTCCGCATTCTTCTCTGACTTATAACCAAAAAGTGTTTGTCTTTAATCTAATGTCATTTAGTCCTAATACAGTAGTTATGAATCTTAAAGTTGAAAATATTTATTTTGTATTTAGCTACAAATAATTTGTATAAATAATTTGCAACAAATTAAACAAACGAAATACAATCAAACCATTGTACCAGTATAATAATAATTTAGTCAGAATTTTTCAAAAAAATCCAAAAAACGCCTGGGGCGATATAACTGGTTTTTGGGATTTCAAAAACTGTATTTTTGGACCACTAGAAGGTTGTCAAAATGACGTGGAAAGTCCTAAAAAATCGTGAAAATTTCGTGATTTTTTCGTCATTTTTAACCCTCCTCTTCGAATGTTCAAAACAGCTATATAAACAGTTATTAATAAACAATTTGAGAAAAAAATCACTAATATATTAATGCACATAGGTAACCAACGTCCGGATGAACTGTCCAATCTTTCGAGAAATGCCTTTTGTTCCTTGACAAACGTTATTGGAACCTAAGCATTGCTACTAAGCATACTCTTAAAAAACAGAAATATTCGACGAAAAAATCGTATATTGAAAAAGCAGACTGGTGGCAGACTGACATAGTGGACAACTGTGAGTTTGCTTCGGCGAATTAATGAAATTCCCTAACCTCCTTTAAAACCAAAAATTATTTTTGTGATAGTTTATGAATCGGTTGACATTTTACCGCTATTTACCCACCGAAAGAAGTTCACTGCCTTTTCAAAATGTCAAGTGTATACCAAAGGCAAGACAACTGGTCAGCAATCTGCTGCGCCAGAACTACGTCGAATCGAACAGTTAACATCAGGGTCGAAAATAGAAATAAAAAATAAATTTGCTTTTGAGTGGGTACTAAATAATTAAGGCAAAAATCGGCGGGTCAAATCATGGACAAGACATGAAACATCAACCGTCGTGAACGATTCTCAACCTCTGCGCGCATATTGAGAGAGATTGTACAGTGTACACTCTTAAAATTGGCGATGTAGATTTAATAATAATCTATAAATATGGTCCTGATTTTAAAACACGAAAAATTTTTTTAGCAGAAATGCATATTTCTCCTTAACTGCGGCACTTAAGGGGGGAGGACTGTAATACAAAAATGTTTTAAAAGAAGGAAATCGCCTTTCGGTGAGTTGCCTTTTGGTGATTGGCCGAGCGCGTTCAAAAAAGACCAATGACAGGCACATAGGCCTCAGACGCGCTGTCAAGCAACGTTACCAAAAAGTGGTAACATTATTTATTTTTTTCGCGTTTGAAAATCACTGCGATACAGGGAGTTGCTGATAAGGTCAAAGTCTAAAACTTCACGTTAATAATTAGTGTAGTCTGAAATTGAAAAACGGTTCAAGTGACCACTATTTAATCCAATCTACAAAAAAATATGAGGAATCTAGGCTGAATAAAGTTTTTATAGGTTTTATAAATTGGATTATTATAGTAATCGAGCAAGTTTCGTTCCCTTTTAGCGATTACCAATATGATCAAAAATGTAACATGTAAACAGAACGCGTTTTTTGAGTGGTTCCTTAAAAAATTAATGAAGTCGGTGGGTGACCGCGTTCATTGACATAAGTGGTTCGAAAAGCAATGCGAAAAGGATGTTCCTCGTTATTAAAAAAAGACGGTATTTTAAACACTATATATTTTAAAATTATGGCTTAAACAAATAAAGTCTATCCTCCTATCTTGGATACTATCTGTTCTCAAATAAAGCATGCCCAACATTAACATTACGTTTCGGGCCCATAAAGTTAAACCCAGTGCGTGCATAAATTACCGCGCACAGTATGATTTTTTTTTTGGAAAAAGTGGTTAGTTAGCTACCCCAAAATCGTTGGACGAAATGAAATTTCCGACAATATCACAGTAACATTTATGCAAACAAATTCTAGCAAGAGATAATCATGAAAGCGATTTCTCATTCGACTGTATATTGTTAGATTTAAAAAAATAACTCTCAGGGGGAAGGACTTTTTGATAACCCGTAGAGGAAAATTGTGTGCACGTATGCACATACTTAAAAATTCACAATAATTCGCAATAATTCTGGTAAAACTGGTAAAGCCAAGTTGTAGAGCTCGTCAAACTACGTCGATTGACTATTAATAAAATGATTTGGGCCACCAGGGCCCCCTAGAGAGCTGTTTGAAATATCCATCCTACGCAAAAAAGTTGAGAGGGGGTCAGTAATACCAATTCTGCCCTACGGGGCCTCCTTATGCCTTTAATCGACGAAAAACCAAGTCGTGTGCATATATGCACACACTTCCCCCTGCGAGTTAAGAATTACTAGACTTTGTAGTCCTTTTTTAGAACTCAAATGGGCTCTTCTAACTCATAATGTGNGTTAAAATAGGCAATGTTAAATAAATATAATGCATTACGCAAACCTTTTTTTCAAAATGTATATTCGCAAGTGTTAATAAACCTCAGCCTTCAATAAAAAAACGCACGTCGTGTTCATCATTACCACTTAATTTATATCTTTCGAAAAAAAAAACACAAATAGTCCTGTATCTTGGTGTGCAGCAGAAAGGAAAAAAAACGACGCAAAAAACTATTTTAAGGAAATGTGAAGAAGATCCTTTCCACGACGTAGTTTCCTTGGAATCGATACTTCGCTATGAACCTTATTAATTTTTCACGATATTCTGTCACACTTTTGTCATGTACACCAAGCTCGAATCACAAACAAGAAACTGTAAGGGAAAAGAAAACACACAGAAAAAAACAAAAGTATATACCATGAGTCTATAGTACCGGTGATATCAAAAAGGCACAATTCATAGTTATTTTTTGTGTTTTTTTCGATTCCCCGAGTCCCTGAAAATCAGTTCTTTAGAAGATTTTATGTAATACTTTTGCGCTTACAAATATTGGAAATATGTTTATAGTCCTTAAAAAAATATCTCAAAAAATGATTGAAATTCAGACTTTGAATTTTTGATTCGCCGCGTCATCTGAGTTTAAAGCATAAAATTAGCTACCTAAGAAAACATTTTTTTTGCATTAAAAATTTCCCGGGAACCCCCGCCCGCCAGGGGAAAAAATCGTGGTGGTGCCACCTTTTCTGGCCTAATTTTTTTGTTCGGTGACCCGATAAGAAAAAAACGCGAACGAATTTGAAGAATATGATAATAACAAGAACTACCCAAATGGCTGCATGTTTTTTCTCCGCATAACAAATATTTTCGCCAAATACTGCTTGTACCGGTGTGGGTAACGTGTTTCTCAACGAATATACGACGAGTCCCGTTCTGCTCGGTGACAAACTCGGTACCCATACCAGTACGAAATTACAAATCAAAATTTTCTGTTTTTGTGGATAACACTGTATAGCTGTATGGTACGTAAAAAAATCTAATTTGCCACATATTATGGGCCATAACGTTAAATTACATAACTGAGACTATTATTTATAATCGATTAGCGTTCACACCAACAAATAACTGGGAAACGTACTTTTTAATCGAATGACGCGACAAATAGAATTGATAGAATCGAATTTATTAATAAACCCCTATGTTTATATTTGAATAAATAACAACTTAGTTTAGTTTGCAATGGGGTATTCTGGCTTTATGTCCGAGCGGTTAATATTGTAAAAAACGATGACAAAAACACATGCCGTGCGCCAGTTAAATTATTTTGATTTCCATAACTGAAGCGCGGACACTCGGTTTTTTCTCGTAATGAATGAAACCTCCGTCTGTGGTAGTGAAATTTTTTCGGATAATTTCCATAATATTTGCATTTTAGATTTTTCATTGTTGGGTGACCCAACTTGGGTCCTGTGACTATCTTCGTGGTTCAATTATTAAACAAGAAAGTCTGAGTTCGTGTCTAATAATTCCCCCCGAAGTCCTAGGGTCGCTTCTGATCATTACAATAAGTGCACTAATTTAGACATTCTGGGCTCGTTCATATTTTCAAAATTTACGTATTTATTGAAATTATTAGATACGGCCATAGCACTTCGGCGCAGCCAAAAATGATCCTCTGATGTGACACGTCCTATCACGTGAAGGTATGAGAGTTAATTCATATTACAGATCTTTTATGCATTCAGGACAATTGTCGGTCTAGTTTAGAAAAACTTTTCATATTTTAATAAAGCTAAAGACAAAAAAACGACAAAATACAAAATAACTTTTTTTTATTATCCTGTAAAGAGTCGGGACTTTTCCTCGAAATACAAATCACCTTTATTATTTATGCAACTAGTTTTAAAACAACTGAAAGCTATCTAAATTTAAAGTTAATTAACTCATAGGAAAATCTTTGACATAAGAACGTCCATATATTTCATTGATAAAAATCGTGAATGAAGGAATTTTCAATAAAGTTAAAGGCCATGAATCGTACTAACTTTTGCATTTTTAGTCTTTTTTTTCGATTATTTTTGTATCAGACATTTTTTTTAACAATCAAAGCAAACAAATATGTGCGCCTTATTTAAACAAACCTTTTCCGAAAAAACTAAAATAATAGCATCAAAATTGTAAAACTAGATACCATATTCATGTTTGACACAAGAGTTGTAAAACCACGTTATTCTTGCGTATGGTGTAATATAAAAAAATAGGGAGGTTTTCTATTTTCCAGCCAGAAAAATAGGGCCTTCATTTTTTTGCGTAAAGCATAAACCGTATAACATACGGTACTACACCATTTGATATTTTGTGCAACATATGTTGCTAGCGATTATTCAGCGTGATATTTCAATGCGCGTATCTTTTATTATTACTTTCATTCTCTCAAACCCTGAGTGCCTATTTGCAATTATTCAAAAGATCCTCTTTTGAATCAGTGCAAAAACATACTTTATTATCATTTATTTTCAGCACCTATTTTTGGTTCCTTATATTTCTTATCATGTTTTTTACATCTGTCATTCAGTACATATTTCCGACTGGATCAACATTTTACTGAACTACGGTTTGGCCTGCCATAAAGGCAACATGTTTGTTTAATTTTTATGATGCGTATTATATCGAATAAAATGATACTTTGAAATTCACTGGAAGTTTCCTCGGAGCAGATTTGCGTCTTTCATTACTACACATTTTTACACTTTAATGGGCGGCGCAGGCTCGGGCGAGGGTCCGCAGGGGGTAGAGTCGGGGTAGGGGGTTTGTAAACAATGGGCCCCTCAGCTCCTTAATTATAATTTGTAAATCACTTTTTTATGTTTTGTAATTTTTTTTTTTGGTTTTGCTTACGCGGCCTTAATCTGTATTTTTTTGTCCCAGAAATAATTTCATAAGGCCGCGTAGGCAAAACCAAAAAAAAAAATTAATTATGGCCCATAAATTATGGCTTTTTAGATAAAGTATATTCTAGTTCTTATTATTTAGCAGAAATTTACTACAGTAGTAATTTACTAGTATTACTAATACTATATTAGACATGATTATCATCCTGGGCTAAAATATTCTTGGTTAAAAGGAAAATTTGAGTCAAGATGTCAAACAGACACAGAATACCTTCTGTACGTAAAAGTGTGATAAACAAAACAACAGTTGTAAATTTAAGAAAATGGAGCTCTATCAAACATGAGATGTTTAAGGAATTATAAAGAATACAATAAACTTTGTTAATGGCAGCTTGTGAATAAACCCATTGCTTTAAAGAAACCGATTAATGTTCGGGGAAAACATTTGTTTAGAATAACATTTTGTTTAGAGAAAAATGGTTTTCAATGTTTTATTAGTTGTACTGTCACAAATGCATTGAATAAATTCTTACGAAATGCAAGTACAGTCCCTACTCCCAATAAGGACGCTCCCAATGCGGAAGATGCTCCGAATACGGACGCTTTTTTGGCCAAAAATTGATTTTCCCAATACGGACGCGGCCCTTTTTTGTGTTTGGACAGCCGATAATCTCGATAAGGACGATTTATTACATTTACAAAAAAAAATCGCAACACGGACGCTGCGCCCAATAGGGACGGTGCGCCCAATACGGACCAGTAGCACCGGACCCTATTTTCGAGAATCTAAAACGTCCGCTTTGGGAGTAGGGACTGTATTAAACTACACTTAAAATCTTACATTTTGTGATCTAGATCCGAGAGACTTTTTTAACGTCTCAATTGTTGAAAATTTTGAAGTATTAAAAAAATATTTTTTATGACCTTTCGACAACGCCGTTCTCTAGTAGTTAGCCTTTACATATATTTTTCATATGTCACCTATCAAGTGTAAGAACGGTCGAAGTTAATTTTTATTTTTTTTGTTCATTCGGAACATACGTCAAAAAGCCAGAGCATTCCTTCTGAACTGGTTTCCCATCTGTCATACCCATTAGATACTAATCAGGCTAAGAGTGCCCAAACTGGAATAATTTAAAGCATCATTGTAATAAACATATTTTTAGTGCATTTCCACAAAAAAAGAAGAAAAGAAAATGCATGTTCATGTCAAAACCAACGATCCTCAGTAAAAGCAGGGCCAAGACGTGATAAAATGATTATCATGGTGCGGTGTACTGTTAAGCGTTATCATTTTTACCAAGTGATTTTTAACAGAATAAAAATCTAAGTTTATTTTAAATCAATACACCATAATTTATACGGTATAATTTATACCATTAGGGGAAACATACGGGCAAAAAACCGGTATGAAATTTTGATAAAACATTTTGTTAAAATATTTTTTCTAAAACGACGAATTTTCAGAATGATGGGCCCCTATTTACCTGACACCTCTTTCTAGGGTTCCTGTTATAATAATTTAGGCACTCGTGTGGAGCCCCTATTATTAAAAACGATCAACTAATGCTTGATGACACTAACGAAACCTTATAAGTAGGGGGCGTTCCTAACTTATCAAGATATAGATAAAGTACCCGCATGATTCTCAAAATTGACTCAAAAAGGACTTCATGAAAGCGGGATTGTTTTAACTTAAAAAATGCATGAATTTCTCAATTGAGCACGTCGCATTCTCACTAGTTTGTTTAAAACAAAATGTGATAAAAGTCCCTCTTTCATGAAGTCCTCTCGTTATTAACCGATTTTAATAATGAACTTAATTGATTTTTAGGTTTACTTTGTAACAAGATGACGAAGTTATCCTAAATAGTAGTACGAGATTTACAGACTATACACTGTAGATTCTATACGACGAATTTAATCTGAAATTATTATACTGAATGAACTGCATTGATTTTTCTTGTGAAGAAGTCATTTTGTTGGTTTTCTTTTTTTCTGTTTGACTTTATATATTAATTCCATTGCGATTACAGACAGTATTATTGATTATAATAATACTCGTTTTCAGACCCGAGATGTATTTTGCAGAATTTTTATAAAATGCTGCTTTGACTTTTTTTCGAATGGTCCATATCATATGACCGGTTAAACTCGAAGCGGTTAGGTCGGATGTGTTTAATTTTTTTTCTACACAAATATTATCGGGTATATTCTACAATCTCTGAAAGTTTCAGAGCTCTCAGAGCTATATTTCGTGAAAGTTGTGTCCACGTGAGCGACCCTAAGCATATGGATAGAGGAAATTTCTATTTTAATAGTCATGCGGCATCGAGTTTACTATAAAAGTCATGTGCATCTGGGGTAGCTAGCTACCCAATGTGCTCTAGCGTGCCAAAGAATGAACGGATTTTTTGATTATTATTTCATTTTGAAGCCCTGTTCTTCTTCTTTTACTGGAGTTATTTTCAACCTTAACCCTCGTCCTCCACGGACCCAAACGTAAAAAAAAATTCTAAAAAAAATATTTTTCTCCCATATAAAAACGTAATTTTTTTTTTATTTCAAATCCGTTGTCCGTTTTTTATTATCACAAGCCGTTCTTTTTTTATTTAGAAATAAAGTGAAAATGGGTACCTAGCTACCCAATATGCGCATGACTGTTAGTAAAAGTGACCAACATAACGAAATAATTCTAGGGGCTTCTAAAGATATGGCCATAAGATTTTAGTCGAAATACAAAATTTCAACATTTTTGGATTTGACTGGTTAAAAAATTTTATACGGTTTTTGATCTTATTTCGTAAAAACAGAGGGTGAAAAGATATCATACAAAATCAGTCTCTATAGGGATTGTTATTATTAGGTACGTGAAAAATATTCTCAATATAAATGGAAGGCATTATTCGTTCAGTTGAATACATTGCGATTGTCTACTTTATGTCAAACGTTTGTCGCACAAAGTCCAAAGCTTTGAAAAAGGAGCATTGGGCACAACTTTGTTTTCCTTTGTCATGTTTTCTTTCGTACGACTTAAATGTATTCTTGTTTACACGTTTACAGTTTTTATTTCCAGCGCCCTACTTTATGGCCGATTAGACAGTTGAGACGAGACCACCGTATCTGAGTAATTTTAGTCCTCTCTCCGGAAAGGATTTGCGTGTAACTCTGACGACACTACCTGAGTAATTTCTTTGTAACTGTTTGCAACCTAGTGAGAGATATTACAAATCAAATTTCTGTATGCAATTAATCAGTGTTGGAAGCGTTGGGCGTTGCCCAACGCGTTGGGACCGTTGGGCTTGAAGCAATTTTCTTCCTAACGCGTTGAGAAAATTTTTTCCCAACGCGTTGGGACCGTTGGGCTTGAGGCAATTTTCTTCCTAACGCGTTGGGAAAATTTTCTTCCCAACGCGTTGGGGGCGTTGAGCACTAGGGTAATTTTATTCCCAACGCGTTGGGAATGTTGGGCGTTGGGAAAATTAGGAGCGTTGGCCAACGCTTGCCTTGGGCGTTGGGAAAAATTAAACGGTTGGCCAACTTTTCCAACACTACAATTAACTCACTCATTCAGCGTGCTAAGTCATACAGTACAATCCCTACCTAGTTAAAGGGTACGATTTTCAGCTGGAAGAGATATTAAAACAACAATACCGTACGTTACAACAATGTCTTTAGGAATTGTAAATAAGGGGAAGTTGTCAGCACAAATTGTGCTCAACCGGTAAATTTGCACTAGAAACTTGTGAGTAAACAACAGTTAATTAGCATACAATTCTTGACGTGCGCGTATTGTTTAAAAATTTACAATACACAAAATTCTTTGGCAAACAAATGCGCCGATACGCGTATATATACGTGCAACGTCTGATCAGCAGTTTTGAATGCTATTTATATATTTATATTATTGATTTCAGAGGTGAGGAATCCTTCCGATGAAACAAAATGAGACGGAACCCTTCGGCGAGATATCGATCGGAGCATAACAAAATTGGACCCACTAGCTATTGGTTAATGCATAGATTGAATAGACTCGGTTATTTTTAAATGACTTGATTCAAATAACGACGAGCCCCTTTGATGCATAGAATAAATAGCGGAAAAATTGCATATTACAGTTACTGTTGGACCATCATACACGGACTCTTCTTAGAAAGTGGTATTATGTGTAAAGGGGGTGTGCGAAATACGGGCCGCCCAAATAAAAATCGTTTGTGCTAAACAAGGGTCGGTTGTGCTAAATATTTCACTTAAACGGTAGTAATCTGCAAATAACTTATTGATTTTTTTAAATTTATTTTAACGCCTGCGCTCCCGACAGTGCCATATCATATATGGCCCATATGTCACTGTTTTCATTAATTTTGGTAATAGTTCGAATTCGATAATAGTTAACCCTAATCGGGTTTGTGTAGTCGGTTGATATGCCTATCAAGGTTATTTTTTGTGAATATTAATTTCCGATTAACCGGAATTTGACATTCCGTTACCCGTTTTAATACTTCTATACTTTTTATTATATTATAAAGCAAAATGCTTAAAGCAAAATTGACCGTGTCTAATAATTCCAAAATTGACCGTGTCTAATAATTCTAAAATTGACCGTGTCTAATAATTTTAAAATTGACCGTGTCTAATAATTCTAAAATTGACCGTGTCTAATAATTTCAAAATTGACCGTGTCTAATAATTCTAAAATTAACCGTGTCTAATAATTCTAAAATTGACCGTGTCTAATAATTCCAATAAATATATAAAACTAAGTCCGTCATTTTGGTTTTATAGACTTATTGAAATAATTAGACATTGCCTGACCCTTCAGTTTCAAAAACCAGTGTCATACAGCACTGTCGGGAGCGCAACAAGAGATTTGAAATTGGAGGGTTGGTGTCGAGAAAAAAAAATAAGATCGACCAAACTTGGTCGACATAAATTGAACAGAAAAATATGTTGGAGGACATAGTCCGACGTCGAGTAAATAGTTCGTCCCATAACGGTTCTATTGCCCTAATGAGTTTACAATTTGTCTTATTCTGTCTAATTTCAACCATCCAAGTCCCAGTTAATTACCACCATTTGATTTGGTCTTAAAAATTAGATTACATTTAAGTTACCACCGGTTTTAAAATTGACAGAAAACGAAGTTTGACACCAAACTTTGCCAAACAGAACCAATTAATACTAAATTACTTTGCTAACAAGACGAGGAGGAAAAATTGGGTCAAATTTATTGCTCGATAGCTTAGACAGCTATCAATACTGTATTACCTGTACCGCACGTTTTCGGCTAACCAATACGATATTGGAATTAACTGATGCCATAATTAACTTTGTAATCGCGTTTTCTATTACATTTCCCTTTTTCTGCTTGTGCGTATACTACTTATCTTCCAAAAAAAAAATTAAGGAAACCAAATTTTACCGGTTATCGCGTTGAGTAACTGGTACAGCTAATTAAGTATGGATACCATCGATTTTTCAGTGTTCAATTACTCTTATAATAGTAACCGGTTAATTTGGAAAACTTGAAAATTTGGTTAAAATATCCGCTGTACCCTGTGTGAAATTGCTGAGGTCGCTATAAACTTAAGTCTGCCAACCATGCTTTGAGGGGCTGCTTCATTATGGAACTGGTTACACGCGCGCCTTCAACCCCGCTATGCGGGGCTGCTCGGCCATTAGACTGGTAACACCTACGATTGTAGTCATTTCACAGTGTAGTCATAAATTTGCTCCAAACATCATTGTTAGCCTTCGGCTAACGAATGACATTTTCCGCAAATTAAACGTATAATTTGCATTTTCCCTTCCGCAATTATACTCGCAATTTGCAGGCGAGTCAGTTATTTACGTAATTTGAACGTAAATAAATATACATAGTTTCACACATTTTGTCAAAAACCGTAAATTATGGACCGTTTATTTGGCGAATGCCTGTATATTACTTTTAAATGATTTCTCCTTAGTCAAAAACGGCTAGAAAAATGGCTGGCGATGATTTAGGAAGCAGCATGTTTTATCAAAAGCTCTTCTTTTACTTCAAGTAGGTTTGCATTTATTTTTTCAAAGAAATAAAGTTTTAGAGGCCATTAAAATAAGGCCACTGCCGTCATAATTTGAACCTTGCTGGGCCTAATCCCACTGTACTGAATATACTGGACTGTATTTCGATTACTGAAGAGCTTGAGTGCTTACTATTCAAGAGATACTTTGTTTCGACGATCTTATGTTTAAATAAGCTGAATTTAAATGATTTTTGGCCGATTTTTATAAATAAAGTGTTTTATATTACTTTGCCCCAGCATGGATAATGTATGGAATGTCCAAACGAATTGGTGGGCTAAAATCAAATTTTGTCACTTGGTACCACGGGGATCTTACGGTATGACGCAGAATAACGTGCTTCTCGCTTTCCTCAAATTTCGCATTCTAATAGGCATAAAAATTTTCGTATCTTTTTGTATGAACTTTAGAAACCTTGATATTTATTAAGGACGGGTAAATAGCGTTGTTTACAAACGTCACTTTCCGCGAAACAGTTATAAAATATATTTCAGAAAATCCAATCCATTATTTCTTTTTTTTATTCAACGTAAATAACTTTTACGTTTGATTATTTTGGGGACTTAATTTTTATAACTTCCGCAGTTTTCACGCGATTAATTTCAATTTTTTTATGTAAAGGTGATATCAGAACTACAAAGCTATTATTTCTTGGTTGGAACTTTAATAATACCCCCTATCCTGAATAGGCTATCCTGGATGGCCTGGATAGCCTATCCATAACCGTCATTTACAAGTTCAGTACTATTTTTAATTGATTTTATATATAAGAATAACTTGTCAAAACAGACGATAGCAAAAAGGTGTTAGTTTTCCTTAAGGAGGGGACATAGGCGCTGTGTACAATCGTGTTGTTTCGGATTTTTTATTTTCAAATTTGAAAACAAAAAATTAGAGCCATGAAGGTCAAACGGTCACACCTTTTTAAGCGTTTTTTTAGCGTTTTTTGCCGATATTTTTTTTTGAGATTTTTTTTCCAAAATCGGAAACAACACGATTGCGCGCTTTATTGATTCAATTGGAAGTGTGGGACAAGTTTAATGCTCTCTAGGTGGTCAATCACAAGAAATATCAGTCAACAAACTGGACCAATCTATTACCTGAATTGTTCTTTATAATTTATAAATAAAGTCGGTTAGAATTCATTGTGAATTAGAGCCGCTGTAGAAACTTTTCTAACGAGACGAATTTGTAAAAAACGCCTATGTCCCCTCCTTAAGATGTGTTGAGGGGTTGATATTGAACAACTTTTCAAATGTTGTTGTTTTTACAATTTCCAAAAAAAAAAAAATAATGATGTTTGTAAAAGGTGACCTTTTTCAAAATACGTCTGTTACACGGTATATTACCCTTGGCTCAAATGATAAATTTAAGTTAGCTTGAAATTCATTCCAGTAAATTCTTAATTGTTAACCTTAATTGTTTTTTCTGCTGATTGACACCAAGGTTATGGCATGCTTTGTGTAAAATATAGACAATTAAAGTCTGTATAAATCCCTATAAGCTATAAGTTATAAACTATAACCGTTTCCAAGAAGCTTATTCGATACACTTACGTCATTGTGATAATTATCATAGTTTTGAAGAAAAATATTTGGCGCTAAAGAGAATTTTGGAAAGCGAGCCAGTACTTGAAATCACAATAACGAAAAAAAAGTAATCTAACGGCATACGTCCTGATAATTTTTGAGTGTTGTTATAACTGATTTTATGAAGTTCACTTAACTGAGAAAATCTAGAACTTTTTCACGTTTTTAAATTTCCATGCAGTTTGAACTGACTTTCATGATTATTAATCATAATTTATAATAAAATGGATAACAAAAATGGAATTGTGTCACTTAAGTGCACTTCTCCATGATTAAAAATTACGTATTACCTGAAAAAAAAGACTTTTTATTGTAATATTATTTTAATAAACTAAACGAGCGGCGCATTTTCCAATTTTTTCGTTGGACTTCATAATTGTATGACTTCAGCGTGATTTGACATTTTCATCCAAAACCCGTTTTCACATGAAACCCTCATTTTGACATGGAAAAGGGTCAACCAGAAACAAATCAATTTTTTTCTGCATTAAATTGAACTCTAATTTTAATTTCGGATCTATAAAAGACTGTGGTTGGTGAATTACATGTTACATTTTAATTTCTCTCATGGGTTGATAATAAAAATAGATATAAAACTGGATTTAAAAAAGACACCGTTGTGGTTAAGTGCATGTTTGGATCATTAAAGCCGATTTTTGTTGAATCAGCTCGTTTGGTATAATACAGAATTTCGTTAATTTGGCTGAAGCAAATGAGAGAAAAGCTTTGTAGAAAAGCTAATTTTGATGAAACATTTCGCATTTGGTTTGTGTTCCCGTTAGGTGCACTATGTAGTCTATTGTCTAGAATCTAGATTATTATTCTAGATTCTAGATAACCGATTTTCACTCAATTGGACTTTTCCAAAATGCTTTTTTACCGTGTGTCGGCGCCGAGACGGTCTTGGTGATGCCAAAATATCATTAAAAAGGATACGAAGATTCCGTAAAGCCGTATTTAACCTCCAGGGAACTCCTTGAGTCGATGTTTTTGAACTATTTTACCACCACATGTGTTGAAATAGGGCACCTTACCACCCATTGTCAGGACGAAATAAATTTGTATGCTAAATTTTTGAAGATCATTTTCTTGGACAAAGTTTTTATTATTCTTGTTCATATGATTTTTGACGCAATTTTTCGGTTGTAAAATTTTAAACGTCAAAAACTGTACACAAGGGTTGCCAAGGGAGCGCTGAGACCAGCAAATTAAGGGAAGTTTTTTTTTAATAAAATGTGAGAATCGCCAAATTTCCTATGTGTAGCAAATGAATATGCCGGAGTCTAGTGCTATACAGTATAGCCTATACACCCCCTGCGCTGTTATCTTGTCACCCGTTATCTTGCAGATATTCTCGTTGGCTCAGTTACCTTGCAGATTTTTTCGGCCAATTTTCCAGGAATGCCTATCTTTAAGTGTTAAGCCCTGCGCTGTTATCTTGCAGATGTCCCCGTTCGCTCCGTTATCTTGCGGATTTTTTTCATGCGATAGTTGCAAGATAACAGCGCAGGGGGTGTACTATTTTGACACCATTTTTTTTAGAACGGAATATTTTTTTAATGCATTTTTATGTTT
>SCLG01000063.1:653343-675901 GCA_004367875.1 Oikopleura albicans
CAGGCCGGTTAGCTCAGTTGGTTAGAGCGTCGTGCTAATAACGCGAATGTCGCGGGTTCGATCCCCGTACTGGCCAGTTATTTTTTAAAGAAGCTGTTCACAAAAACTTTTCTCGCCGGACAAATTACTATAGCGGTTTTAATTCACAAATAATTCCAACTTTTTTAATAACTAAGAAATGTTTAAGATTGGTCGAGTTTGTTGAGCGATAAAGCTTGTCATAGACCGCCCACAGAGCTCCAAACTTGATTAGAAAACAAAATTAGATAATGATACTAGTCATACAATTTTGAAGATATTTGATTTGTTCTTTTTGTAAATGAATTGTACCAACAAAGCGCACAATAGTGTTGTTACCGATTTTTGAAAAAATAATATCATTATGTGTAAATTACTTATTATACTTTAACTGTCAATGTTATTTATATGTTACACACTTTTTGCATGTATGTAATGCTATTTTTTTGAGTGGGTTATAAAATTGAACTATGTCCAAAATCTTTGAAAAATACAATTCTTAACATCATGGTCATGTACGTCGGTGAAATACATTAGCATTGGCCAACCGCTTTTTATTAACCGCCAGACAAAATAAGTGCTCTGGACGTCTCATACATGTATTAATGTTTCAAAGTTATTGATTGGTTACATTTTCTGATGCATAAAATGCTCGTTTCATTGCCATCAAGTACCAGCGCTAAGTTATGTTAGTGAAATCCAATACAAGTCCTGCACATGTTTAACTCTAACGTCTACCTACGACTAAATTTTGAAATTTAAATCTATTGTACACCAATGTATGTATTGCAATACAGTCCCTGTGTTTAATCAAGGGTTTTTATCCATGTAATATACACCAGGTGCGCCCCTATTTTTCAAAACCATATACAGGGCCAACCATTGACTTAGGCCAAACCTATCAAGAAAAAACGGCCCTTACGGAATTATTGACCCCCAAAATACGGCCGTATAAAAAAGCGGCCGTAATGGGATGATCACTTTTTTGACGAAAAAAGCGGCCGTAATGGGAGCGCGCGTAATGGGAGTAAGGACTGTATGTATTTCGAAAAAAAAACAAATCGGACAAAAGTGAAGGATAACGGGACGAGTGAGAAAAATTGAAAGACAACGGGGTGAAACATAACGGCGCACCTGGTGTATGTGGTGTTTGTGTTGATTAAAATGGTTAGGTAGTGTAAATGTGATCAGAAGATTTGGCATAACGGTACAAATTGAATAATATTTAATAAAGGAGTTCTAAAGAAAGCTGAAAAAGGAATTGATCGAAGTTTTGTTGATCAATTTTAACTTTTTTATGACTAATTTATGAAAGTATTTATCTAATTTGAAAGTCTCAAATATGTCTCAAATATGGTCCAGTTGTAAGCCAGTTGACCCCAAATGTACTTAAGGATTAAATAATAGATGTTAAAATGAAGATGTCTGACTATTTCGATGTCAAAAAAACTGGCGACAGTAGGCTTCTCACACTGCTCAGAGGAAGTAGAAAAAACGAGATACAGTCGTTAGCTCTTAACTCAGACGTCGCCCGAATTTTATTTTAACCGTGCAATTTTTCATCGCAAACCTGGTATATTTTATATACAGGGGGAGCGCCAAGTAAGGGCACGCCAATTAACGGTAGGAACGTCAAGTAAGGGTAGTTGGGCGCCAAGTAAGGGTAGGTTTCATTTCGTGAAAAAATTTTGCCGCCAAGTAAAGTTGCGCCAATTAAAAGCAGATAAAAGTATCCAATTCAAACTTTTGTTGTCCTACCGTACCTTTCGTCAAAGCGGTTAGATCGCAAAATCGCCTAACGTTAGAAAATGAAAAAATTACTCGTTTTTCGCGCCCATCGCTGAGTTCTCATTGGCGGGCGCCCATCGCTGAGTGCTCATTGGCGGGCGCTTTCGCGGCTCGGCCAATGACAGGCCCCCCCTATTTCCCTTTAACACTATTCGTTGCGTATTTGCGACGAATCTTCCATGATCTAACCGTATCGAAGAAAGCTACGGTATATAGTTTTTTGCGTTAAGTTAATATATTTTTAATAAAAATTGTAAAATTAACGGGTCATTCTCACATCAAAAAACACGAAAACTACCCTTACCTGCGCTCCCCCTGTAGCTATTTTATATAGCTATTAATGATAGCAATTTGGTGTACAGTATAGGAAACATAAAATGCTTGGCGCTATTCTGTTTTATAAAGTTTAAGACAACGGCCAGCGCTTAATATAACCCCATATTGAACAGCTTTTATACCACAAACATATACAACGTTTGATGCGGTAAAAATTTACAGCGGGACTTAATCTGGGTCAACGTCATACTACAAGATCAACATGCCACCTTGACGAAATATTTATGAAAATTCTTAGATGAAACAGAAGAAAGCACAATGTTGATTTTCGATTTCAAATGAAATTCACAAACTCTCTTACAATGATTTTAATGTTTTTTTCTGAGGTTTGCTTTCTCGGAGAATTGCAAGGCTCGACAAAAATTCCGTTATAGATTCGCTTACTGTATGTTGACTTTACTTGTCATATTTTCAAACAAACACAAATTATACAAAAAAGATCTTTTAGAATGCTGCTGTGGGTAAACGTTTTGTTAACGTTTAAAAAGTAATTTGTAAATTCGATTGTATAAATTTTATTTTCAAAGTTGACCCTTAAAGGTTTAACCCAACGCCCAACGATTCCAACACTGATTTTTTTATTAGAACTTGAGGGATCACTCAAATTTGGGTCCATGAAAGTTAAACCACGCCAAACTAAACTTTTTTCAAAATCAATAACCAGGTGCGCCCTTTTCTTACAAAATAAAATTAAAAAGTGTAAGATAAGGGAAAGTTATATAAAAATACGCCGTAGTGCGTATGCGATTTCGCTGGAAAACGCCGGAAATTTTATAAATGGTAAGATAACGGATCCTACGGGGAAAATATTGCGCAATACGTGTTTAAAAAATGATTACATAACTCGAAAATATTGCGCAATACAGCCTGTATTATACAGGTTGTTTATATATAAAATGGCTCCGAAGAATTTGGCTCACCGTCTACAAATTGGCCCCTAGTCTACAAATTTGTGAAAACTGATTGGAAAATAACCCAATTATTTTCTTTCATGTATTTTTCACAACCTGGGACATGTAGGGCTGTGTTCATGACCATCTCAGTGTTCAATTTCAATCAGAGTTAATTATTTGCTCTCATGTTTAGCTAGTTAATCATGGCGAATTAAAATGTTAAGCCATGGCTTGGCCAAATTTGCCTGTTCACATTTTGGACAACTGACCTAGATTGCAAATCAGCAGAATTACTTATACAGTATATGTAGTTGCGCCATAACTTGTGCGCCAGATACGTAAGTCGGTAGAATATGGCGCGCATTGTATGGGTTTATGTTAGCTGAGGATCTGTGGACCGTCGTAACCAGGGAACATCTTCGAAAAATCTTCAACTCCTATAGAAAATTTGTTACTGACCTCCCTAAAAATGAAATTTCCGGTATTTTCCGCCAATTTTGGAAACCCGAAGCCTGGTAAAAAAAACTGGTTAAAAATTCCGGTTTCTCCAATTCCGCAAAAATAATTCATTATGGTCTTTAGAATATTATTCGAATACTAGAAATCTCAAAAACCATATACTGACTGGACGGTATAAAAAGCGACCAATTGTTGACAAGTTCTTAAAAAAATTCTTGAATACGCAATCTGCGACATTTCACTTGTCAATAATTGGTCGCTTTTCATACCGACCAGCCGGTATAGTCCTATAGGAGGAGTATGAACTTCGTAGTATGAACAAATTCTTCATTGAACATAATAAATTTTGGTTATTAAAAAAGAATGGCCAGTACGGGGATCGAACCCGCGACATTCGCGTTATTAGCACGACGCTCTAACCAACTGAGCTAACCGGCCATGAGAGTGGAGCTTTATTGAAGTCGTTATTATCAAAAAGTATTCGTGTACGATTTGTCATTGCTTGTCATATTTTTTTCTTCAAGTCATAAAAATAAATAATATTAGTACGTGGAATATAATGAGTGTAATAAATCACCATTGTCAGGGCCGGTTAGCTCAGTTGGTTAGAGCGTCGTGCTAATAACGCGAATGTCGCGGGTTCGATCCCCGTACTGGCCATTCTTTTTTAATCGTTAGATTTTTTTTAATTGAAATTGCTAATCTATGTTACAGAGCCAATTCACGTCCGGACATCCGGTACATAAAGTTGTAAATTATAAAATTTTCAAAAATTACTGTTTTCAGTCTGAATTAATTATTTTTGAGTCCTAAAAAGTGCCTTAATTTGAAAGTTTAACCCAAAAAAATTGGAAAAAATTGTTAATTGGAAAAATCCATATTTCACCGTTTCTCTACTTTTAGCAATCATGAATTATTCATGAGTAATAAAAAACTAAATGCAACAATTTATTTTTCTATGGCTATATAATTGCTGTTTCTATGTTGGTTTCAATTGTCATCTAGCTTAATAACGCCGACCACGAAAATGTTTTTTTCAACTTAGTTATGACAAACTTCACAATTTCGTGTTTAGGGGTTAAATGAAACATTGATCGTTTGGAAACAAATTGACCGTAGCTTCCGTTATAATTTGACGTGTTTTATTTATTGTGGAACGCTGCAGCGCGCTGGAAGTATCAACGGACTATTAAAAATATTTTCGAAAGAAAATAAAAATGAACCAAAACACTCCAAAAAATAAAATCTATCAAAACCAGCCCAAAATAGTGGATTAATCATATGTTCATATTAAGGTATTACAAAGGTGGAGCGATTTTGTTTTGAATTAGAAGCGTTCAATTGACTTTTCCCAAATCTGCATCGTGTGACGTCAATTTTAGCCATCATATTTTTGGTATTAATATTCAAATTTATTTTGGGTAGATTATTTTCTTAATTTTCTATCATTACGTATCTGCATTTGGGGAATATCATGAAATGTAATTATGTTCTAGCTTAGAATAAGGGTTATATCGTTCTCTGAATGTCCCTTGTTTTGTTATTGTATATACAGAATGTCCCTAATCCCACCAATAATTATTATTTTAGAATAATTATCATTTTTGAAAATAGTTTCAAATTGTCTAAGAGAGCTTTTATTGAATAATAACTTTCTTAGAACCATTATAAGGTCTCCTGATTAGACGACTTACCAAAAGTGTACATGTTTCGACAACTTTGAAATTTTCTTCATGAACAAGCCGCACTACCGGCTGAGGTTCATGAAAATCGGCCGAGCGTTCCTAGTATACCGTCTCGGCATATTTTAAGATATAAAGACCAATTTTCCCCTTACTATTTGGACCCGGGGTGCCCCTCCTTTCTCCCCTCTTTATATATGCCGTACTTATAAAGAAGGGAGAAAGGAGGGTACCCCAGTTTAAAATAAAAAGGGGAAAAATTGGTCTTTATCATCTTAAAATTTGCCGACACGGTATAGTAGAAACGCCCGGCCAATTTTCATGAAACTCAACCGGTAGTACATGGGTTTACAGTCCTGCTGTAATTGATTGGTTAAAAGATTAAAAACCATGATAAAATTGCAGGCGTTCAGCTCATTTTATGTGAAATTAAACATAATTTTCAGAAGTCAATAGTTTATCATCTGATGCAATCTGCAGCGTTTTTAACAGTTAATTTCATGAATAATCGTGTAAAAACTAAACTATTAAACATAAAACTTGTTATACAATGCGTTAAATAAATTGCCGAGTCCAACTTTGCTACGAAACAATAAACACTAAATACCAATTTTCACTTTATTTGAAACGGAACAGTAAAGTGTGTCGTCAGTTATACTCAAATATTTACAATAATATTCACTTCTACTTGTAGTCATTTTCAATTACAAGTATATTCGTGCATTGTCAAAGGCTTAACCCCAGTATGTCAGCGGTAAAACTAACATGCGTCTACCGGGTCAAGTTGGTGATAGGTTTTTTGTTGTCATTGTGCATGTATGTTTGTACAGGTTGTATATTAACTCCTATTAGCCGAAGTTCCAATAGCTTGAGAATTTACTTGTCTCATTAACTACACAAAAACAAGGAGTCATTTTTGACCGGAAAAGAAATCGAAACCTAAACTAAGAAAACCGTCTGTAGCGTTCATTTAAAACTTTATTATTTCGATTATGTCTAAAAGTTTTATCATTTTTTTTGTAACTAAGGTTACAATTTATCACTTACAATTGTATTAGGCAAAAAACTGCTTAATCGGCTAAGTAGGGTCAAAAATATTGTTTAATTTTGATTTTTTTTATCACTGTGTTGCACTAGCTATATTTTCAATAACCTATGCAGAAACTTGTAAAACGAAAGCGCGAAAAAATCCATGTTTTCCATGTCATCCATGTTTAGCCATCATAAAGCCTTGTATCCAGGGCACGTATGAGGAAACTTTCGTCCAAACACCTGGGCTATTTTTTGTCCCACATCCAAATCCCCACGACGTCACTCCGGTAAGTACTGGTTGATTCTCACCGTCGACACAAATGAGCGGGCCGCCCGAATCCCCCTGGCATCCGTCTTTACCGCCCTCTAGCCAACCTACACACATCATTGCTCCCTTAACCAAGTAGCCCGAGTTTTTCGTCTTTTCACAATTTTCATCTGAAATCACTTTCAAGTCGACCTCTTGGAGCTCTTCGGCCGCGCGCCCATTTGACATGATACCCCAGCCGGCCGTCCAGCACCGTGTGCCCTCGGGTGGCGTATAGCCACGAGGTGGTAGACAGGCTTGGGCGGCCGTTGGCCGATGAGCCAGTCCAAAAGCCGGGAACTTAACGACACAAATGTCATTGGTGATTGTCCGACGACTGACAAAAGGTTGTCCATACAATTACGATGGACATTTATAAAGTTATAGTTTAAATTACATGATTTTAATAGTTTAATGAGTTAGCCCATAAATTATTATGCTACACAGTGCTCCTGGAAACTCATAGATTTGGATACATGATACTCATAGTCTAGCAATCATAGTCTATGAGTCATATACTTGAGATTCCAGAATAGAAATAAAAAAAAACGGGTAAATTGGATACGGCGTTTTTTGGCCCGGTTATATTTTTCGACTTCCAGTTTTCACTTTTTTTCAAAAATTAATACTGGAAGGTATTCTGGAAGGTCGAAAGCAGGGACTAAAATGACAACCTTGACTGTAATCGGGATGTGTGTGTACGGAGACGGCCTCAAAAGTTGTCTCCCCGTCCTCTGGCCGCATCCAATTGTGATCCCCAATAGTACCCCGTACATAATGGGGCCGACGGTGATATCCATCACAGCAGTGCGCCGCGGTTATCACCGTCTCATCATCAATAATTGTGCCGGCGCACACAAATGCGCCAAACGACATGTTTATAATCCACGGCCAAGAATGTGGAATGACAGCCATGCCGCCAACAATTCGATCACCGTTAGCCTTACAGGTCAAATTTGGCGGTATACGATATGTGGGTAAATCGGCGGAAATAACGCCCACTGTTGGCTTTTTAGTCGGCTTGACCTTGCGCTCGGAGCAGTAAAAGTTTTCCATGTAGTCTTCGGGGAAAGTAGGATCATCAATGATCTTTATTTAGGATTATACATACAGATTAAAAAATAAACTATCTGAACTATTTTTTTGGTATTATTTCCTTTTTATTATTATTACTAAGTATACTATACTTGAACATAATAATTTATTAGCCTTCGAAAGTTCGCTACTTTCTTTAAAAAGGTGATAGAATATATATTTTTTTAATATTTCTGAATGATGTACATTGCGACATACATGCCGTTGTATTGAAAAAAAAATATTATATTATATTTAAAATATTGTATTTAGACTACTTTCTGTGGAACCCTGACTTGTTACCAACCCGCCAATGGCATTTGCCGTCATTGTCCGCTTGATTGACAGGCCAAGTGATGCAGCGACACACAGCAAAAACTTTGAGTTTGTTAATTGGTTTTATTGGCTTTGCCGTCGCTAAATTTCCCGGACATGAAAGTCGGCAAAACTTTTTCAACGTTCCACCCCAACTTCGAGTAAAACATTCAACCTAAATATGCATTCATTACAGTCTGATAAAAACGGGTAAATCCGATCAAAATTTGGGCACGGACTCATAGCCTGCAATTAATAGCATTGTTGACTTCTCTAAACTTTTTTCGTCAATTTTTAGATAATTTTAATCAATAATTATCGAAATATCCCATTGTGTGTATATATGCACACAAATTCTCTCCAGGGGTTACCCTTTCACCCTGTATACCCTTGGGAGTTAACTTTAAAAGTTGACCTTTATTATGGTAATATAAGGTTTTATAAAGTAAATATATATTTAGTAATGTTTGCGTTTCAACGTACGTTAATGTCGTCACGATTCATTTTCAGCTCGTCGCACGTTTTACACTCAGCTAACTTGTTAGTCCAGTTCCATTTTCCAGTTTTGCCCCATGGTTTACACTTGGTCTTCCGGTGGCCATTGTAAAAGTGGTACTCGGGATTACAGGTCACTTCACATCTATTGTCGGTACATTTGACTTCACCGTCGGGAATTTTACCTGGTGGGTATTTTTTCCAGGAAACCGGTACGCTTTTATGTTGCGCAATGCATTTCTCAGTTTGGTTGAAGAAGTTAACTTCAAATTACACGAAATTCACTATATTATCTTGATTACCCAAACCTTATTCTACCTTATGTGATTGAGGGAAATCATTTTAGGGACACTATTATGAGAACTCTAAAAGCAACTTCCAAATATTAATTTTGTCTTCAAAAGTTTTGAACCTGAGTTATTGATATATTTTTTTCACTTAACCGTGCACGTGTTTTGATAGTTCGATGTGCGTGGATCTCTCACGATGTGCACCTCTTCCTCGATGTGCATATTTTTCGGCAATTCATCCATAATTCACTGAGAATTTTTTTTTAACATTAGTTTTTATAACGTGAATTTTTTTAACTCGACTTGTTCCGTCTGAAAAATAATATTACTAAACATATTTTTATTTTATGGAAACTTGCTATTTCAAATTTGGAGGTTAAAATATTATTGATTATCTAATTGATGTCAACAATAACTTATTAAATACTCTTTGTGTTGAAAAGTACAAAACGTCCATAAATAGGTGTTTGAAAATAAATCGTTATTCAAAGTTTTCGTATTCAAATACAAAAAAGTTTAAAATGTATTAAAAATGCTAATAAGGCGCTCCCCTCCATTGAGTCACATCGTTTTTGTCTCTTAGTCTCTCAAATATTCAACCAGTCCTTGTAATCTTCCCCAATAGCTACTCCTAATAAAACCCCAAAAGAAAGTTTCATTGTGATGATGTCTTACAAAAAAAAATGAAACAACATTAGAAAAAATGTTCATTTTATAGTATTACGTTTTTAACAGGGCGTCGCGGCAGCGACACCATCCATGTAATCCAAAGTACCTATTTTTTATTTTATTTTTATGTCACATCAGATCCATCCAATCCAAAAACTCTCCAGGAGCATTACGTGGCGGAAGGGGTTGATTAAATAAGTCTTTACAAAAGTTCATTAACGTAATGACAAACGTTAGTTTTTTTAACAAACACAAAAAAGGCAACCATTTTGGGACCGAGAAAATTTTCCCCGGCACATTGTTAAAGTCTCCACTAGGTGGCTTTATTTTTTAGTTTCAACTCCTCGGTAAAGTTTGATTTTGTATTTTTCAGTATCTTGCGCCGCGTCAAAAACAAAAACAATTTTGGTTCATTTTCAACTAAGAATAACGTTATAAATTTACGAATATCCAAAGTTTTAAAAGACCACCAAAAGTTTCGGATCAACACAAAATCGCGGTTAATCGATTCCACTTTTTATACAAGTTTATTGTACCAGAACTTTATAAAGTTAGCCCTAAACTTTTTATCCAATTATAACGTTTTTTTTAATAATTTAATAATTCAATTCAATAAATAAACGTTGAAGATCTCTAAATCAAAAAAGTTGTTTTTGCATTTATTTCGTACTTGTTACTACAGTCCGACTTAACGTCAGTGCTCTTGGCTTTAGTATCCGTCACTTCGACGTTACGATTAACGGTCGCGGACGTATGTTGTATTTGACATTTGTAAATAGATGAACACGTACCATTTTACGTCTAATCCGGAAGTCAGTTTATAAAGTAACCGATCATATAATCAAAAAAGAGCTTTCCAAACGTTATTCAATGTATTTCACGACCTCAGAATTGCTTATCGATTTCAATTGCAGGGGTGAATTTTAGACTGAAGATTCAATATTATATTTAATTTCAACCATTGTATATTTTTTGAATCAAAATAAATTAACTCTCAGGGGTCCGGAATGGACACTAACCCATAAGGAGCATTCGTACAAATTTGCACAAAACCTTATACACCGGGTGTGCCGTTATGTTTCACTTTTCCCGCTCGGGCCTTTATGTTTCACTATTTTTCGAATTTTGTGTGAAAAATAACGACGCACCCTGTGTATTTCCGGTTTGTAAGCTAATTTTGCTAATTTTATCAAGAACGTATCAAACATGGTTTTTTCATAAATTTATGGCATTTTAGCAATTGAAAACAAATTAAAGATCATTTCTATTCAATTTATCTATTATTTAAGACTCAAATGTGGCCACAAGACTCATATAGAAAGTCCGACTTTAGTTTCTTGTAATCGCCATATTCATTATGCGTTTTAGTGGTTAACTTTTCTGCCACGAATAAAACGTTTTGTTTATCAGTGTTGATGTTATCAGTGTTATGTTGTGATGAAAGTTCAAACAGGTTATAAGTTTCTTAAGGACGGGTCAATAGGGTTGTTTACTAATTCCACTAAAAAAACTGAAAGGTAGATTTTTCCCAAATGTTTGTTTGTTAAACCAATTGATTTAGGTTAACTTGCAATTACGAAGTACAAATAAGTTCACTTTTATATTTTCGTTGTTAAATTTTAAGCGCTTCAGATACTGTACACATTTAAGGAGGTGAGTGACCTTTGTTTACAAATGAAACAAAAAATCAGAAAAGTGACCATTAGAAACATTTTTGTCGTTTTATCAGTTGATTAAGGTTTATTGATCATATTAAAGTATTTCCAAGTTCATTTGGAATGATAAATCTAGAAAATTTCGACGTTTAAAATTTTTGACCAAACACGATTGTGAAAAAATGCCTGTACTATTAGTCCTCCCCTCTTAAGTGCCGCACTCGAGTCGCCAAAAACGCGACACTTAAATAGTGATTTTTCAAATAAAAAATGCGGCACTTAAGGAGGGGTGGCACTTACGATGGCGGTATTAAGAGGGGAGGGTTATACTGAATACTTCCAGTAAGAGAAATTGAAAATCATGCAAAAAAAAAATGGTGACGATATTTTAAACGAAGTCGAATGTAATCGTTTTCACGTGTTTTCAAAATAACGCCACCAATTTGGTTTTAAATCAGCCGGTTGTTTGGTTACCCAAGTGTTTGTGTTGAAGTGGAAGGATATTATATAAAACTATAATGCTGGAATTTATAATCTTCAAAAAAGTTATCTTAGATGGAATGGAAAATTAAATTCCAAATGCTTCTCAATATAATATACACCGAAATGATGGTATATATCTAAATGATTAACGATTAATCTAATATAAAAAAGGGCTAGAAAAATTTGAAAAGAATTTTATCATTATTAGTAAGAGCTTCGTAACATAAAATTACAATATTAAGTGATTTTAGGACACGTATGGTGATAGAAGAAACGGTGTTAAATAAAATCTGTTCAATCAATTAAATATTTAAATTACACGAGGAAGCCTTGATATGGTATCATCAAAGTAGGTAAGGGAAGAATTTTTTTTATAACCAATTAACCATGTAAATGCAATGTCATGAATTTACGCTTTTGGTAGAAACAAGGGTTACTGTTGACAAATGCGGTCCAGCTCGCCAAAGATAAGACGTGTTTTATGGAAAAATATTGTTCATTGTTCATGACTGGCGAATCAGATGTGTTTTCTTTTATGTTAACCTTAGACACGGGGTCGCATAATAAGGGTCGGTTTGGTGTTTTGCCTATTTGCGAATATTATTAGACGACTAATTCTTGCTAATTTACGAAGGAAAGTGATAAAATCAGCGGCCATTTTTGGAACATTAATTTTTTTCCCAAGAGAAAGCCAACCTTTTTTGCCTTCACCGACCATTATTGGACGTTATAACTGTCACTTCAGAACAAATAAAATTTGCTCCAAATAAGGGCCATTTACTCATTTACTTATTTAAAGGTCGGGTTTTGTGAAATGGGTAATAAGCAGTTACAGACGCCGAATTACAAGCGCGCCTATTGGCTCATGTTTTTTTATAGGCGCCTCCTATTGGCTAGCGTCCTTTAGCCACGCAAACAATTCACCGCGCTGCTTGTAATTGAAACTTATTTGAGGACCGCTTGTATTTTTATCACCAGCCATACACGTAGGCAAATTGTTGTCCATACATTTTCATCAAAAGTTACTTTTTGTAGCATGAGACTCTGATGAGAGTGCAATTTTTTTTAATTATCTTCTAAAACTTAAAACGGCCTGCTGTGTTATATTATAAAATGGTTTTTACAATTGCTCAATTAACACATATATATTTATAAAGTTTGGGCTATGCAGAAAAGTTAACGAAAGATCTTTTTGTGATAATAAACACGCGAGTGTATGTTGTGCAAGCTTTATGAGTTGTCTCAAAACGTCTAGCGTTGATCATCAACGATTGGCGATCAATTCATTTAGCCTACCGGTTCCATTTTAGCCCCTCAATGACTGTTTTGAATAAAGCGAAAAACTTAATTACAACTTGTTTTCTTATTTGAAAATGTTAAACAATTTGACCACAAATGGCGTAAATTGAATTATCTAAATGGATTTTCTATTTTTAATGTATCTTGTGTTTGCGCACGTTTTCGTTTAGAAAAAGATGAAGGATACAATTGTTTATAAGGGAGTCATGCATGGCGAATAATTTTCGACCAATTCCGAATTTGATTATTGCGGACTGAGGGCTCGGGAAGAATGGCCAAGTCAGGATTTTTTTTGGTTTCATTAAGCCAAGCCAAGTAAGTTGAAAAAAAGAACTTAAGCCAGGCCAAGCTAAGCCAGCTGGAAGAAAGTTTGAACTTTAGCTAAGGCAAGCCAAGCCAAGGAAGACTACTAATTTTGCCGAGCCCTGGTCTGAGGAACTCGAATATCAATGATAAAACTTTTTAACCGATTAACGCACGAGAAGGGATTTTCGGTCTATAAAGTACTGGATAGTTAACTGTATTCACGGTACAGTAAAATAACAGCGAAAACAAACCCACTTGAGTTGAGCAGGGGCTTATATATATATAATAATTTAACATAAGCGCTCGAGTTTTTTTTCTGAGGCAATTGAACAACTCAGAAAATAAAGTAGATAATATTATCAAAAATAACACGATTCTTAACTTTCTCTTAACCCCCCTCGCTTGATTTTCTAACTGTCACCTCGCGACCTATCAAGATGATACAATTAAGTCAATTTTTTAGTTAATAATTTCAAGTATAGACCGCAAAATTGTTCTGAGGACGATTAATGTAAATAAACCGATTCAAGTACCACAAGCTGTCCGAAGATCTGTATAAAAAATTGAAATCCTCATCATAATAAAGTTGAGCTACGTACGACGTAGCCAAATAAAAGTTGATTTGGTGTTTTATAAAAAACGACCCTTACATGGCCATTATAATAATGTACAGTATTTCTTGGATTACAGTATCTCCCGTATTTGTTTAATTTTTCCCATTATTCCCCCCATAATTAATCCCCCCATAATTTTTATCATTTTTTTTTTTACACTTTTTACTGTCGTCTTCTACCGTAGAAGTTCTACGGTAGTTTTACCGATCATTTTATCACAGTGGTAGTCTACAGTTATTTGTCAGCTGGACTTCTACATATTCGACTGGTGTCTTGGATTTACAAAATTGATATAAAGCGCGTAGACGTTAAAAGCGAACCGAAAATGACTGAAGGCAATGTTAAAAAATCACAAGCTCATTTTCGGTTTCAGATTACGACATGTCGCGACACCTAATTGGCCGTAGTCTGAAATTCAGACTAAGTCACCATCAGCGCTGTTTACGGCATCACTCGAATCAACCAAAGAGACACCTCAAGGGACATTATGCATCTTACGTAGGTTTTTGGTTCGCGTTTAACGTCTACGCGCTTTACATTATGCAATTTACCATTAAAAAACGGTCTAGTTTACTGAGTGTAATTCAATAAACCTGTAAAAACAAAGAATGATGTTTAATTAATACGTTTTGTACTTTTAATAGATTATTAATATAAATTAATTATCGTAATTCGTCAGAATTCTTAGAAGACATTTTTCGGTTGTTAAACGGAAGATATTTTTGGCCTGGTTTTAGATTATCCCGTAGAGTGCAGTTTACTGACAACTGGCCATTTGCCGAACCGTTTGTTTACAAAGACTATTTTGGTACGTTTGCTAGTACTGCTAGTACTGGTGAGATCCAACAGTTGGACTATAACAAACAGTTTTTATTCAATACAAAAAAACGCTAATTGAAAAAACGGTATCAAATGAGAAAGATACGAATGCTTTTCATTAACAGCCAATATTCTATTTTTGACACACTTTGTTAATTTCAATTGAATAGCGCGTTTTGGGTGTATTATGAAACAACAAACGAAGGTTTCAAAAAAAATATATTGATCATAAATTAGGTTTGATTGAAAAATTCAAATGGAACAAAATAAGAATAGCTTTTGAACAAGAATCTGATATCATTAGGGCCTGTTCTTAATTTTTTTTTAATGAATAATTTTTTTTTAAATATTAGTTTCCAAACTATACTTAATAAGTGATGCTCTCAAACTAATGTCTGGTGTTTGTTTCGTATTTATACACCCGTAACGATCCTTTTTTATACTTTGTGGTATAAAATTTTTGTTTGAAATTTGTAAATAAAAAAAGTATACCGAGCCATTCGCTCCCCTGTACATGAATATGAAAATTTTGAAAAAATATTTATTTTGAATTAATACTCAGAAAGGCTTCATGTAAAATATAGTAGAGCTCTTGCGCATTTCCCGAATTTTTTTCAACACAATATATACACAGGGTGCTCAGTTATCTTGCGAACTTTGTCCTCGAAAAGTCGCAAGATAACCGTTTTTTCGCAAGATAACTGCTCGCAAGATAACTGCGCACCCTGTGTATTTATTTCATAGTAAATATTTTTCAGCAATAAATTTTGTACGAGTTTTTCGAAGATGTAAATTGTATCATATAATATGATTTCTATTTAAAAAGACTTTTCATAAGTTTATTTTTGAACATTTTTTGACCTTTTTTTGTATTTCAGTGACACGAATTTTAGCGCGCGCTCATTGGTTTGTTTCTGTCGCAACCTCCTGTTCCGCCAATCATCAACGAGTTACTCATGCATGGTGACTAGTGTGTTTATAAATACAAATAATTAATGAAATAACTTTATTTATTTTCATGGAATATATCATATTAGTTATATAGGTATGAGAGTTTAGCAACAAAAAATAATCCGACATTTTGTTTATGTGCGATTAGAAATGAATTCGGTGAAAGTGACTGATTAGTGCTGAAATTGCCGCCACGTTGGAGTTAAAAATGTGAAACTTTGATTTCATCGAAATTTTTGTGTGCCATGATTACTGATAACCTAAGCGATTTGAGGTCGACACGCGCATAACACAGTTTTCTATACAATTATTTTAGCTTCAGAGCAACAATTCTAAAACGAACACAAAAGTAAAAAATAAACTGTAATTAAAATAGATGATGAAAAAAAAGTTTCGTCATGGAATAAGTATAGTACAGCCCTAATTAATTTATTTAACACTAACATACAAAATAATTTAAATTTAGATAAAAGTAATGACTTTTTTATGAACCCAAGTTTTCCTTCCTTGGTTTTGATAAATGTTGTGACAATCAAAAAGAACATAGAGTTATCAGTAAAAAAAACGGAAGGACAATTTTTTATAAACCACGAACAATTTATAATTAAAAATTTATATTTATGCGCCGGAACGCCAAAAATACAATTATTTTAATTTATAAAATGTACATAGGTTCAACATGTACGTAAATTATTTGGTAATTTCATTTGTTTTCTGGTAAACGTAAGACTCAACTTAGAAATTGGAACTACACTTTAGAAAATATTATTGGAGTAATTAATAATTATAAAATTATCATATCGCAACAATAAATAGTCATTTATTAATATCCGTTAGTTATTGAAGACAATTACAAGTTCTTTATACGATTTTAATTATTTGTATTTGACTACAATAAATTATTTGAAAATATACTTTTTTTATTTTATTAGAATATCAGAATATTATTATAAGGTAACGCATCTGCTTGGAATGTTTTATTGATAACACGTTTTTCNTCGTACGCGTCCCAGGAGTTAAAAATTAAAAATATCTCATCATAGTGAACTAGAAGAGATCTTTCTTTACATTATGGCTTTTTTAATTTTTTTTTTACTCAATGATTAAGGGTCTAAAAAGTGAAAGACAAATCGGTGCAACCTTAAAAAAAAACCACCTTTGTTTATTTTCATGGAATATATCATATTAGTTATATGAGAGTTTAGCAACAAAAAAAAAATCCGACATTTTGGTTATGTGCGATTAGAAATGAATTCGGTGAAAGTGACTGATTAGTGCTGAAATTGCCGCCACGTTGGAGTTAAAAATGTTAAACTTTGATTTCATCGAAATTTTTGTGTGTCATGACTACTGATAACCTAAGCGATTTGAGGTCGACACGCGCATAACACAGTTTTCTATACAATTATTTTAGTTTCAGAGCAACAATTCTAAAACGAACACAAAAGTAAAAAATAAACTGTAATTAAAATAGATGATGAAAAAAAAGTGTCGTCATGGAATAAGTACACGACCTAACCATGTGAGTTAACACATTTATTCCGAAAAAGGTGTTAATTCATATGCAATTTGTTAATTCAAATGCAAATTGTTAACCCACATGGGTAGTGCGTAGGTTAAAACACTGGAAAACTCGAAACAAAAAAAGTGTTACCTCAAATACAAATAGGCTTTTTCTCTAGATTTAAATTCGAAATGGACGACTAAAATGAACCTTTGCTATAAAACATGATATAAAACAATATAATGAACAAAAAAATCAAAAAAAATCGTTATATTTCAAATGATGTTAAAAGAATGGTTATAAAACTCGTCGATGAAAAACGGAAAAATCTGATTTGATTATTTTGACGAAAACTTTTAGTTGTACTTTTTGAGTTATCATTGACTAATCAAACAGTTAATTTATTTTAAGAACTGATAAAAAATGTAATAAATATCCAAAAAAGTGTTATCTCAATTGCAAACTGTTAATTCGAATGGGTAGTGCGTAGGCGGAAATACTTGAAAAAAAAAAGACAAAAAAAGTGTTAATTCAACTGCAAATTGTTAATTCAAATGCAACCTGTTAACCCAAATGGTGTTAATTCACATGGTTAGGTGGTGTAAAGTACACCGGGTGTACTACACTCCTAATTAATTTATTTAACACTAACATACAAAATAATTTGACTTTTGATAAAAGTAATGACTTTTTGTTCCTTCCTTGGTTTTGATTAATGTTATGACAATCAAAAAGAACATAAAGCTATCAGTAAAAAAACGGAAGGACAATTTTTCATAAACCACGAACAATTTATAATTAAACATTTATATTTATGCGCCGGAACGCCAAAAATACAATTATTATAATTTGTAAAATGTACATAGGTTCAACATGTACGTAATTTGGTAATTTCATTTGTTTTCTGGTAAACGGAAGACTCGACTTAGAAATTGGAACTACACTTTAGAAAATATTATTGGAGTAATTAATAATTATAAAATTATCATATCGCAACAATAAATAGTCATTTATTAATATCCGTTAGTTATTGAAGACAATAACAAGTTCTTTATACGATTTTAATTATTTGTATTTAACTACAATAAATTATTTGAAAATATACTTTTTTTTATTAGAATATTATGGTAACGCATCTGCTTGGAATGTTTGATTGATAACACGTTTTTCTAAACATGACCTTGAGATAAAGGTTACGGTGAGCTACTGAATTACTTAGCCCGTGAACACATGGTACGGAATTTTAGCTCATTTGAATTTTAGAAATGAAAATATAGATCATGAAAATAAACTCATAGTAAGGAAAATTTTAAAGAAACCCGAGTGCTGCTAAGTACTGTATGTATTTTAAATGTGTAGTTTATTACGTAACAACTTTATTTTATCTGATAATCAGATTCTGATTGGAAGTGAATTCGTTAGAGTTTGACAAAACCCGAAATTGGTTTTTGTTTTTGGTTAATGTTGAGGTGATTACGTGGCAGTAAGTTTCGTTATCAAAATTTATTTGTTCCCGCAAATTTATACGTCTAAACCGAGACGAAGCTAAATAATTTTCTAAAACAAATAAGGTTAAACTTCACTAGAGATTCCCGCTGGCCAACTTTTGAACGGATTGTCTCCCGATTGTCTGGAATCATCCAGTACTTTATGGAACGACCGAAAAATAAATATTCTAGTAAAATACAAATTCTACACCCCCTTCGCTGTTTTGAAACTGTTTTGAAACGTTGAAAACTGTTTTGAAACTGTTTTGAAACGTTGAAAACTGTTTTGAAAAACTAACCTATCGCAGTGATTTTCAAACGCGAAAAAATAAATAATGTTACCACTTTTTGGTAACGTTACTTGACAGCGCGTCTGAGGCCTATGTGGCCTGTCATTGGTCCTTTTGATAGCTCAATGAAGCTCAAAGAATGGAATTCTCTGAATTCTGAAGCTCAAAGAAGGAAATGGCTAAAAAAGCACCAATGACAGGCGACATAGGCCTCAGACGTGCTGTCAAGTAACGTTATCAAAAAGTGGTAACATTATTTATTTTTTTCACGTTTGAAAATCACTGCGATACTATACTGTCAGACAGCCAAATCCATCTTTACAAAGTAAGGGCTACCCAAAGTGATAACCAAAATGAGGTTTACTCATTTTATACCAATATGAAGAAAAATAATGTGTTGTTCGTCACATTTTGTCTCACGGGCCATATCGATTGCCAGACACGCTAGAGTTAATATGCCGTACATGTTTGGTAGACGTAAATATTTTCTATTATCAGACACCTCAAAATATAGACCACGGAATTTTTGTAAAGCTTGATATCGTTTATTTTTGGTTATAATCTGTGTCAAGAAAATTGCGTTGTCATCGCTCTGTGACTATGATGACGCAACTCATCTTATTTACTATAATTACGACAGATAATCCTACGTAACAAAATTACTAGCCTGTCTAGGTGGTAGTTTAAAAATATTAGAGTACGTCTTGATCAGAACTGTATATATCGTTTCCTTTTTTTAATTTATTGGAAATGTTAATTTTTTTTGTCTAAACGCGGTAAATATTTTGGCATACAATTTTTATCAAAAGCATATTTTTTATATGAGCATATTAACCCCTATGAGCATATTTTTCCAAACAGGTCCGATCACTCTAACAAATTTGCAAAATTGTTATTTTTCTAGGGCCTAGCTATTAGGTGACCTAGCGTAGGCTTCGGCATAGTTTACTTTTTGAGAAATGTTTTTTCCCAGGAATATTATTAAATAAGTGATTCAACTTTTCACAAACAAAAAAAAATGTCTATGGAAGTCCTGGAGAGAGTCCATGAAACAGGTTCGAGGAACGGTAAAAAATAGCCTTCTAGGAGTTAAAAATTTAAAAATCGGGCAAGACTACAACGTAAAATACGGTATTTTAAATACCTAATGTTTAGTTATGTTTTTACTTCTTATTTCTTTTCTGGATTATGAATAACAAAACAAAAGTCGTGAGGAGCCAATTGTAAAAAATAAACTGTAGTTTTTTTTTATTAATTTAACCCTGAAATGTAAATACTACATGTGCATGCAACTTAGCATAAAACCCTATTTAAAATAGGCTATTTTGAATAGTTCTTCGTAAACCCAATTTCTAAAATTCCCAAGGCTCTTTCATATCGCGTTCGCAAGCGGTTAACAAAAATTAAATTGCACCCAGGACCAAGTTATTTGGTTCAAATTATTACTGAAAATAATAAAAAAAACAAGTGGTTTTTCGGTTTGTTATTTAACCATAACATTCTGGAATATGCACTGACTACGCCATAATAACACAAACTGTAATGAATCATCTCCGATTATCTTCAGTATTTTTTCATAATTTTCATAATAAGTACTCGGGGTTTATGACGGTAAGTATATTTAATTTTATCGAACACATAATACAGACTGTGGCCGTAGTAATTATGACTCTAAATACGTCCAGTACACTACACTACCTGTGCAGTTATCTTGTAAAATTAGTTTCAAAATAAAAATTCAAAAGAACTGCGCACTGTGCAAACGATACCAAAAAAAGTTGACAAAATTAGTTTTTTTTTTGAAAAGGGGGAATGGGGAATGGGGTTACTACGCCCTAAGGGTTTTTTGGAGACATGCTCGTTTATCGGGACGGTATTTGAACACGAAAGTAGCCCGATAAACCCGTAAGTGGTTTTTAATAACAGTAATTAGTTCGTTGTTTGAAGTCTCAGGTTTATGATAAAATGATTAGAACTAAAATTGTAGTTTAAACATAACTTATATCGGTTTATCCTTGTTATAAATCGTGGTTTTTAATATCCACCAGGGCTGTATAAAAGTGGTGCCTAAGTGATTTTATACAAAAACGCATTTCTAAGCACCAAATTCGACCAAATATTATTTAGCGCTTCACATTTTTTTTTGAAATTCACAATGCGGTGAATTTTGTAATCTATCTAACGTATATAGAATTGATCAGCTTTCACACCCTTGGTATTTAAGTCAAATTCAGCAAGTGTCTGTGGCTAACATGCGGACAATATCCGGCAGTTAACGTTTTATTCACAAGAAACAGAATTATTCTGGTCAATGTTACAAAACGCTTATCATATCGGTGTTTCCGATTTTGTTCATTCGTTTTTTACTAATTTTTGGTCCCAGGATTTCCTGTGGGCGTTAATTTGACAAATATGAAATCAAGATTTTGCCAAAAATTTATCGACAGAGCAGCCCCACAACGCGGGATTAAAAAATAATTATTAAAACTTTGTCTTTAAAAATACTTTGCTACCATATTTAAAATGTGTCAAAAATTGGGCTAAAAAATTTTGTTTGAAAATTTGCGGTTCACATCATTTGTTTCCAAATCAAACAAAAATTGGAAAATCCACTATACTAACTATGTTTTGAGTTTTCGACTTGTTCAAGTATTGGTTAATGTTATCTAACATTAACAAGTTCAATTAGGCTCAAAAATAAAGAACATTTGGACGTTTTCTAAGTTAAATTTTGAGGTTATCAATAGCCATTTGGAAAGTTATCTATGTTTAATATTATTGAACTGTTTTAGTTCTTCATTTGAATTGTTTAAGTTTTCCAAAATGTTCGTTGTAAATGACACACTAATTTTTAGTGCAAAGTGATTATAATTAACAGACGAGGCTTAACAGTGTGACTTAAATTCAGACAAATTGCCTACGCAATGTGCTTGAATATTTGAATGGAGGCCCCGTAGGGCAAAACGGGTATTGCTGACCCTCCTAAACTTTTCGAGAAAATTCGATTGACGGTGTTTTTTGCGTAGGTTGGAGATTTCAAACAGCTCTCTAGGGGACCCTGGTGGCCCAAATCAATTTCTGACTAGTCATATCGTAGTTTGACGAGCTCTACAACTTGTCTTTACCAGTTTTTGTGAATTATTGCGAATTTTTGTGAATTTATTAAGTGCGTGTTTATTTACACACATTTTCCCCCTACGGGTTCCTAAAAACTCCCTCCCCCTGAGAGTTAACTATTCGGAAACTACAAGAAATATTACATAAGTGTGAAAAATCGTTTGGGCGAGGAACATCACGTTACTTGAATTTTCAAGACACCAAGTACAGTCCTCGTCCCCGAAACGTCCCAAAATGTTTTTTAAAAACCTGGGACGTTTCGGGGACATTGGGACGTTTCAGGGACATCAGGCCTTTTTACCGTTTAAAACCTGCATTATTACAAATTTGCTATTTAGGGGGTTTAAAGTGGCTTTCAATATCAGTACAGTCCTGGTCCCAAGTAAAACAACCATACCATAATATTTTTTTATTTGATAATGTTGAAAAAAATCTGTCATAGACGTTTGCTTTGTCGGTTTTTCGGGTATAACTACTGTATATTTAGTGGTTAAAACACACTTTCAAGTGTTGGGACATTTCGAGGACATTGAAAAAATAAAAGAAAACTGGGACGTTTCGGGGACATTAGGACGTTTCGGGGTGGGACGTTTCGGGGACGAGGACTGTACCAAGTGTATTGTTTGCGGCTCGTGTGATTGACCAAGTCGTTTATTACTACCAAATTTGTGTAAC
>SCLG01000063.1:675981-687611 GCA_004367875.1 Oikopleura albicans
TTGTTGGGACATTTCGAGGACATTGAAAAAATAAAAGAAAACTGGGACGTTTCGGGGACATTAGGACGTTTCGGGGTGGGACGTTTCGGGGACGAGGACTGTACCAAGTGTATTGTTTGCGGCTCGTGTGATTGACCAAGTCGTTTATTACTACCAAATTTGTGTAACAAAATGTCTTGTTGGAACATGTTTCGTATAAACAAGAAATTTAGGGAAAAAAGAAACGTGGTAATGGTGGTCATGTACAATCATCGTCGTTATGTGGCATTATTTAAAACCATGAGAGCCTCTGCTGGGCTTGTTTGAAAATTATCAAACCGCTTTAAAGTTAAATTACATTGAATGTTGCGTTTTTTGTACAAGTTAACGAATTATGCCGTGTTAATCGTTAACTTTGGTCCGCCAAAACTTTATTTTTTCGAAAAATATTTTTCAGGGTTTGCTTGCTGAACCAAATTAAACAACAATACAAAATGTTTCAAATTATTACTTTATTGGGACTTTATTCCACCGAACGCATAATAAATTCATTATGTTTTCTTAATTCTAACTAAAAAAATGATATAAATATTTAGGGCCGAAAGATTAATTATTTTCACTGAACACGCCCTTGTAAGTCTTCTGCGTTGTGCGCAAACGTAAACATCCAAATTTGGCCCACCCTAAAAATACGTAATTCAGAAAGTGAGTTACACTTCTTTTGTTGTTATTTTACTTCCTTCAACACACAACACATGTTGTTTTAGGAACAACTTTCTAATAAGAATTTTATATTCCCTCAAATTCAGGGCCAATATATTTTGAATAATATTGCACTATGTCGTAATTCATAACCTATGAATCATAAGTTGTTAAGCTGCCCTTCAAGGGATAATAAAATATAATCAAAAACTCTATGTATCGTCGGTTTTCAAGTCAAGCTTACTTTTGAAGAAGTGCTCTTGGAGAACCATAACAGATTCGGGCTTCCAGAGGACCAATTTTGACCCTTAAAAAAGAATCCGGGTAAGTTCGACATGGCGGTTTTTTGATCGGTTTAGATGTCCGATCACTTCCGGTCACTAGAAAAAAGTGAAAATCGGAAAAACCGGAAATCGAAAAATCTAAACCGATCAAAAACGGCCGTATCGAACTTACTCAGATTCTTTTTTCTAATGGTCAAAATTGGTCCTCTGGAAGCCGGAATCTGTTATGGTTCTCTAGCAGCACTGTGCCATGTTAGAATTTCTTGACAAGACAAAAAACAAAGTCAAAGCAAACCAATATTTTTAGAAATGAAAAACAGCCAATCCATTGAAAAGGTCTGATCAAAACTTGGCTTAGATATTTTTCTCACAAATTTTATCTTGAAATAAATTATTAATTTTCCGAAACAAAATCTCAGTAGAATCAAAATGACTTAGTTGATGAATGAACAACATGTCAGAAAGCCACAAATGTTAATGCTTTCTGGAGCTTTTGTCTCAAAGATTGTGGTCAAATATCGATGTTTTCACTATCAATCAGATTAATTCGAAAAAAAAATCAGATGCTCAACTGATGAGGTTAAATTTGTTGACTACCACAAGGCCAAAGCAATTTTTTGGCTCGAGTTGGTTCTAGGTGTTGTGGGTTAACACAGTCATATAATTAATTCAAAATTAATTATCGACAAACCATTCACCATGACCGGCTGGTTAACTGTCTCGCATTAAAATTGTTCTGCTTTTGAAATTTTAAATATTTTACAAAAAATTCTCGTTGAATTTCGACTCAAGGCAGTAGTCAAATGGCAATAATAAAAATTAACCTTCAAGTCTCAGGGCCAACTGAATATAGAAAGTTGATCGTCACCCTTCGCGGCTTCCTCAACTTGTGATTAAATGCAAAATTGGCGGTTAACTGCCCAGTGCGTAGGTAATTTCTTGGACAAAACTGGCGATTATACCGAAGATGAATTTTGAATCAAAATGGTGTACCGGACTATTCATTTGCCTTGTATAATCTGGTGGGATTTTCTTTTAGTAAAATAATATTGCTAGACATACATATGTGTAAATACCTGAAACATACTAGCGTTAACAGTATAGGTTCATAACTGTTCTGACGTAAGTAATTTAAAAATTGATCGCATTAACGTACAAAATTAATAAACATTATTTGCTCATGCTAATCCGTACAAGCTCCACAAATATAAAATACCATAATATTAAGAACATTAAGAACATTACCGATCATAGTTAAAGTTAGATAGAGAAATATGTACGTTGTGTCAGTCAATAAAATAACGTATCAAAACAAGTTTGACAGATAAGTCGACAAGTTATGTGTTAACTGGGCTCAAAACTACTGAGCCGTTTTGCTTAAAAAACAAACAGTTTTTTGGCCAACTTTCATACAAATAGTCTCATCAGAACTTCCGGTAAGGCTAATTTCACAATATGCAACATTAACTAGGTCTCAGCAGCACATTTGTAAAGTGCCTGATTTTATACATAGGGCCGCAGTTAAACGGCCAGTTTGCAATTTACCATTGATTCTTAAGCGAAAGATTAACGCTTACACGTCTGTTACCGCATCATCTGCTTTTTTGAGGTCCTAGAAAAATAGCCTACGCAGTTCGCAGTTAATTGTCCACTTTTAGAAAGGTTTGGTGGACAGTTGACTGCGAACCCTGTGTAATACACAGCGAACCAAGAAAAGTCTGTTTGTTCTAGATTTTTGACAAAATTGTCGAAGGATACCTATGTTTAGACATACTTTATGTCAAAATAACGGCGCATACTTTGCCGATCCCTGACTTTAGCGGGATTGGATATACCCGTGCCGCGTAGATTTCATCTGAAAATGGTTTATTATGAGTATATATTCCTTTGTTCAATATAAGTGTTTAAGATCAGTAGACGCTTTCCATTGTAAATTTCACTTATTGTTAAGCGGCCTATTATGAACTAACCATAACAAAACAAAAATTATTATCCAAAAAAGTGAAATACATTATAACAAAGCTGAAAATATCCATCCAAAGCATATAATTTTTTTTAGGAATTCTTATTGTTTTTGTTTTGTAATTTTCAAAAAGAACATAATCGTTCTGAGAAATATGGAAGAGAAAAATTGGAGAGTTTCAGATTTTACAACTAAAAAAATGAAAAAAAAAAAAAATAAACGTTCGGACTATTTTAAGTGGATACCTTCATGACGGAAGTTCCATTGTAATGTTAACTCCCAGGGGTCCATTTGATCAAATTTGATCAAAACGCCTTAAATGGACCGAAGATGACTGTTAACCGCGATCCAAAATCACTGAAACACGAGTCTAGTGAAATTTTATGAGTAAATTACTAAACATGCAACAAAATTGACTTTTTTGGAGCTTAACATAGCCGCCCGGGCGTTTTGATCAAATGGTCCTCTACGGATTATATGCTACTTGGGACTGTATAATATTATGCGTAATGCATTTAAAACCTTGGGAGTTAACAGTGTGTTATAGAGTGTATTGCACAAGGGATTGAACATGAATTGGCATCGATTTTATCTACGAAAAGAATTAGGCAATCATATTTTTACATGATGCATATTCGAGTTTGTCGACTCTGGATGTTTGTTGTTTTGATGCTTGTTTGTCATTGACGAAAGCTGAAGAAATTACGGACGGAAATTACTAAAGATTATTACACACAATTTTTTAAAGTAGATAAAATCGACGCGAATTCAGATCTGATCCCATATATCATATACAAATATAAATCGAATTAAAATATGATGTGTATTCAGTAGAAAAATGACGTAAATTATGCCGAAATATCAAAAATAAACGAATGTATATGTCTTGTTCTAATTACATTCTAAGTGAGTATGATCTTATGGTTTTAAACGCCCCAAAGTTTATGTTTTAGTCAAAAGTTATGTTCAAGTTTTAAACGAACATGTGTTCATTCAGAATGACTTGACGTAATCAGTGTTGTTACTAATTTTGAACTTCAAAAAGTTTACGTACGATAGAAAGGCTGCGACTAATCCAGTTTGGCTAAATACATATAAATAGATGTACGATCGTGTCAGGGTTAACAAAAATCAAAACGAAAAACTAAAATGTACCAATTAGGAATCTGGGTGTACCGGTTGCTAACGAGAACAAATGTAACATAAATATATAAACTTAATATTATACCGTTTTATCACTTAGATAATTTTCCTGCTTAGTCCACATGGTGTCACCAAGAGGATTCAGCTGAAAAGATACTAAAAACATAATAACATAATTGTACTTTAAATGCGGGTCAAGCGCCTACACAAGGAACAAAAAAGATTGATTTAGTGCATTTTAATTAATTTTTGCTTACAAAAATATGATCTGTCGCTGTTCGAGCACGCTGATTGGCCGGACAGATTCAACAGGCACTTTCTTTGATGAGCTCATCACTTTTTTTGTTCATTGTGTAGGTGCTTGACCCGCTTTTAAAGTATAATTCTGTTACACTAGTAGTTCCCCATCGAATTTTGCTGTCAGTTTTGTTGATTTTGCTAATTATTTCGAAAACGCTGGAACGTAGTAGTATTAAGGAAACTGGAAGAACTTTCATTTTATTTCTAGTTTGCGGTAAATTTTTATCCTTGACAAACTGTATATATAGACGTATAAAATCGCGTGTCAAATCTAGAATTATGACAGTTAAAATTAACCCAGTAAAGAGAAGAAAGATCATTCAATGTTACAATTGGATCAACGCCCAATAATGTTGGTCCTGGAAAGTATGACGTTAACTCAAAAAAGAAAAAGCCTACGAGTAAATCAACCGCGCCATTCGGCGCAAATAGTGAACGTGAAAATACGATTATAACACAAACAAGTAGTCCAGGCCCTGGACTATATAAGGTTCATGGTTTCCGATAGTAACCGCAAAATAGATTTTGCAGATTGCATTATACGTTTATAGTGTTATGAGCAAACGACAAATGAAAAATATAAATATCCTTTTTCCGCTAAAAGTAGACGTTCATTACCGCTACCTCATTTTTTCTGAATTCAGTAACGGTGGCGCACAAGCTCTCCAAGCCGCTCGGTCCGCGAAACTCGAGCGGACGGGAAAAAAAATCTCAATGAGCTAGCGGCAATGGACGTCCAGTTTCAGCGGAAAAAGGATATAGTGATATGTTGACAAAAGTGAAACCGTAAAAGCCACTTTCATCGTTTGAAAACATCCCCGGAGGCAAAATGACATTCAAAAATGGTCCACGTTTAGTGAATACTGCACCGGTTGACAATCACCCGCCGCCAGGAGCTTACTTTGTTCAAAATCCTCCTGATACCGCCGTGCCAAAGTCAATCATTGAAAAAAGATTGCGTGTTTAAAAAAATCACCACGGCAAATTGCAATTATTGATACTTGGTGTTCAGAGTAAATCTTTTAATAACAATTCTTATTTTGTAAATTAAACTTTACTTGTATGACAATTTTCAAATTACGCCAAACACGCGCTCGTTTTCTTGGGCAACAATATTTTGTTTTATTTTTCCATACATTTTCGTGAATGGAACGAAAGAAATGAAACATAATTTAACTCGCAGGGGGAAGTGCGTGTAAATAGAGACGCAACTTGTTTTTTTCCTCACTTTAAGGCATATGGAGGCCCCGTAGGGCAAAACCGGTATTGCTGATCCCCCCTCAACTTTTCGAGAAAATCGATTGACGGTGTTTTTTTTGCGTAGGTTGGAGATTTCAAAGAGCTCTCTAGGGGGTCCTGGTGGTCCAAATTTTTTAAGTGCGTGTTTATTTACACGCATTTCTCCCCTACGGGTTCCCAAAAACTCCTTCCCCCTGAGAGTTAAGAATTAAATTTAAGATTCACGTATTTATTTCAAACACAAACTACAGCCAAGTGAAGAAACTGGGCGTTTCTTTCAAACCCACAATAGATCCACCTTCGATTCCCTCGCCTTCGTTGTCATTTGGTTATGAATACGTTAACCCCTCAATGATACGACGACAGCCACCGCCACGAAAAGATAAAACTATTGGACCCGCTTACTATACGTTAGTACCATGCATTTTACGATTAATCTTAGTAGTTAGTTCAGACCGGAAGTTGGGAAAATGGCAACAGCAAGCAAATGGTCAAAGAGATCGTCGTCCAGAAATATTCATGAAAATGACCAATTTCGAATAAATGTTATAACCCCGGGACCTCAGACAGGGTGAAAATATTTTCATACTTTTTGTTCTTGTACATGCAAAAGAGTCAAATGGCTGATTATTCGCTGCTCTAAATAAGGGCGGCTTCTCAGTAGGACATGCCCCTTATTACTTGGTCCGTGAAATTTGTGGTCGTACTAGGAGCACGGCATTCGTGCGCATTTCATGTATTGTTTTAACCCTTGGCACAGTATTATGAGGTGGAAAACCATAGTCGCGATTCGTTCTATGAGGACACTCGTGGCAAGTTTCTGAGTGGCCCGCGATTTAAAGGCCAGTGGTCAACTTATGACATTATTCGGCCACAAAGCCGAGGGATTATTCGGCCAGGAAATGAATAAGTTGTATTTCTCCTAAAAATTATTTTATTGAAACAAGCTATGTTAGCCACATTATACGTTAGAGTCATTAAATAAGATTTCCAAAATTTACGAGGTAACATCAATTACCCATGGTTGTTCTTGAAAATATTAAAATCAAGGTCAAATTTAAACAAATCATATAGTTTTGAAAAAAAAATTTCTGCACAAAAAACGAATAAAATTTTCTGAAAGCTCGCAGATTACGAATTTGAAATGAAATTAGATCTACGCGTGAAACAGCATCATGTATATATAAAGTAAGTTTCAGAATTTTTTTTCGTAGAAAAAAGTTTGATATTAACTAGGAATTCGGTTAGAAAGTCTCTCATTTAAAAAAATTAAGTTGACCATCCAACACGTTAGAAACAGAAAATAAAACTCCAGCACCTACCATGTATGCAGTAACGCGTTTTGGGGATGATAAGGATAAAACCGAATCTTCTTCTTTTAAATCGACTTCGAAGCGATTTGTTCATAAAGCTCCCGAGGGCCCAGGCGTTGGAACGTACCTTCAGGAGGACACAAATAATACAAAACGAATTTCTTTCCGGGTTGAAACCGAAAAATCGCCCTTTGAATCGAGTTCGGTGCGATTTGACGCAAAGAAACTGAACAAAAACGATCAACTTGGACCTGGATCGTACAATACAAACGCACAGTGAAGGCTCACAAACTCATCATTTCCGAAAACAATTTCTGATCAAAATTTTCTTAAATTAATTAAAAAGAAATTTTCAAGAATTTTCTTCCCTTATCAAAACTTTTCGGCGAACTTCTAGATGAACTTTTTAAATTGATGTTTTGGACAGATTTTTTGAATTGATTTTTTTCGGGTGATTTTTTGACGAATTTTTTCTTCCCGATATTTTGTCAAAATTTCTCGGTATTTTGCCACAAACTTTTTCACGCAATATTTTCTCGCAATATTTTCACGCAATATTTCGACACAATCTTTTGAGAAACTTTTTTGGCAAAACTTTTTGCAGAAACTTTTTAGCGAAACTCTTCGGCGAAGCATTTTGAGAAACTTTTTTTAGGGAACTTTTTGATGGAATTTTTGATCAAACATTCGAAACTAAAACTTTTGATAAACTTTTGGACGAATAAAAAATAATGCCTTAAAACAGACACTTGCGATGCAGTCTCTTCGTGACGCTATCATGAAGAAAACCGTCAAGGGCGGCTTTGGAAGTACGGAACAACGCTCCTTTTCGCATCGATCCAAAAGTGCAGGGGACTTTCCCGATCCAGGTCCGGGCCATTATGATGTGGCCGTATCGAATAATAAAAAGTCCGACAAATGTTTTAGTATGTTTGGCAGTTCATCATTTTCATCGTTGTCGAATCGGTTGGCATCAACTTTCACAGAACATAATCCGTCGCCGTGGGATTACAATGTTAATGGTCATACAATAGCGTCCAAAGCAAAAACGCCCAACAAAGCTCGATACTTCAAACGTGCGTTTAATTCATCAATCAGCCGTACAAAGGCCCAGAAAAATGTCGAAGACGATGAATGCCCGGGACCAGGCACGGTTACTTAGATTTTTTGTAAGCCGAGTATTAACAAAATTTGTAAAAATCGTTTTTACTGACTTTTCAAAAATTACGGCAAAAAAAAAAATTGGAAAAAACTAACAAAAATACAAAAAAAAACGAAATTAATGATTCGCGCAATCTACATAAGATGAAATATAAGGAATGAAATACACCACCTACCTGCTTGAAGTAACAGTCCGTTTTTCCGCCTACGCACTACCTGCTTAAAATAACAGTTCCACGCACCTGCTCAAAGTAAACCCAATAATGGTACAAAAACTGTTACTTTCAGCAGGTAGTGCGTAGGCGGAAAACTGACTTTTACTTTAAGTAGGTAGGTGGTGTATCTTAAAACAATTAGAAAGAATCGTCCAGTGTAAAAATTTATTTTGAACATCTACATATTATTGCCCCAAATTTCGTATTTGAAAAACCTTTATTTCAATTATTAAACTTTAACAGTGTCAATTAAAAAATCGCAAAAGTAACTACGTAAGCTTCATACAACATTGTTTATCCAACGATCCCAACACAACGTTTTAGTCAATCAAAGCGATTCTCGGTGAGTTTCAAAATTATTTTTTTTGTATTGAAATTTTAGTAATAGTACGTTGAGTCACGTCGCGTCGTTGACTACAATCGTCAGGGCATTTATAGGACTGCCATATACAAAATATATTGTTTGTTTCACCATACTCCACAAGAGGAATATTCCGAATCCAACCAATTGCGGAAACAATTAGCCATCTGGTGGCCATTTTTTTACTAAAATTAGTACACCGTGATCCGCGAGACCTTTGAATGCGATTAGAAGATATACAAGTTATGTTTCTCATATACTCGTACGTAATATGGTGCTTGCGTTTTTTTGGTTTAAAACGCATTTTCTCATCGCAAAAACAGATTACATTCGGAATAACATTTGGAATTACTGCCCATTAACCCATCATGTCTAAAACGACCGACTTTTTTTGAGTTAGATTGTCAATTAATATTTTTTACCTAACGCATTTTCGCCATCTGACACGACTTTAAACCACGCGCTAAATACTTTCATATCTATAATATATTAAATATAGTTTATCATAAATATATTACAGGCACGATCATTGAAACAGGTTCATAGGGTACCATCAAGTTTTCTCGATTTAAGTCGTTTTTTATAATACATATATAGTATTATGACAATTAACCCTCATGAGAAGCCGAAAATAGCGCGAAAAAGGATTATTTTCGGACACATTTCTATTAGAATGGCCCATTTTGGACATGTTTTTATTTTGGACAATTAAAAAAGGCGTTTTTTTAGTATTTTTGTATTTATTTGGTTTATTTAAGTGAAAGCGTCCCAAAAGGGCAATCGACCTAAAAAACGGCATCGCTGAAAAAGTGTCCCAAAAAGGGTCCTTACCCCTTTTTTGTAGTTTCTTTTTATTAATAATATCTTATTTTATCTCAATTTTTTTCTTCAACTTAAGAAAATCTATTAATTTGGGCTGAACACGTGGACACATTTGTCGGAACAATAATAATAAATGCCGTGAACTCTCGAGAAAAAACTCGATTATTATTTAATAAAACATACGCGATTTAGATTTGGCAAAATTGCGCAACCCATTTAAGTATTGGATTGTCGACAGGAAACGTATTACGCGCATTATGTTAGTTTTATCGACACCGCTCACGGGCCACGTCGGCCACGTGTGGTCCCGCCCCAAAATAATTAAAATAACTAAAGCTGATTAAGGACGTGATCAATGAGGTCCCACCACCAACTCAATACCCATCAATCGCGACTGAAGCAGAAATGTCCTTAGTGAAACGCTCCCACAACGTAACACTTGGCTCCAAAAAGAAATCCACTCAGGCCAACAACCGAAGAACTTTAGGCGGTTTTCATTTTTTCAATAGAGCTTGAAAATTTTGGTCTATAAGGTGGGTGAAACCTACCTTTATTTGGCGCCCTTAAGTTTACTTAGCGTTATCGCCCCTGATACTTTAAGCTTACTTAGAGCTGCTATATACATCATAGGTATATATCTCATAGGACCCGGTCCCGTACAGTTAGAAGAAAAAAAAATAAGAATTGGACAGGTCAAATTTTCGAAAAAAATCTGTTTTGGCCAAGATCTTTTTTCGCTGAGCATACTGTATTTAATTATTGTAGGCTTATATTGCCAATTTATTTGAAAATTGTTTGGCCATATTGTAGAGCTCAAAAAGTTAGTAAAAAAAGAGCGAGAATAAAATACACAAAAAGTCTGAGGCGAACAGTTCGCCGCGAACTCTAGAATTTTTCGAAGGTCAATTTTATTTTGACCTTCAAAAAATTCTAGAGCCCTCTACAGACATTTGATGAATTTCATTGTTACACTTTTTCTTACTAGCTTTTTGAGCTCTACAATACGGCCAAAACATTTTTCAAATAAATAGGCCATATAAGCCCACAATAATTAAATACAGTATCATCAACGTATGATCAGCGCGCTTATACCGTACTGGTATGACCAATGTTGTGCAATAATAACGCTTAAATCCTAAAATAATTACAATTTTGGGGTTGACGTCTAATCAGCATTTAAAAAAACATAGTTTAATGTATGGTTGAACTACTGGCCTCATTCAATTTACCCAAAATAAAAACCACCTCAGCGGTTCCGAGCTCAAATCTACTAATAAGTAATCAAGCATAATAAAAGTGTATTCACCAAAAATTATTATGCAACAGAAAACGTATTAATTTAATTACTGTAAAGCACGTATTGAAAATGTGAAATTTTGACTTCTTGTAATAAACTGGTTAATCGTTATAAATGAGCTTTCAGTGTACCACCTTGTATGTTTCCTGGAACCGGAGAACCTGGAGACATTTCTTAGAATTCTAAGAACCCGGAAATTTTGACCGGGTTTTTCGCCGTTCTCGCCGGCAAAAATTATCCGCGATATCTTGAATCTTATTTATTTTTGTCAAAAATCTGTTTTCCCTTACTGACAAAAAACAGGTCGTGACTCACTTCAAGGAGTTAAATAAAAGTTTTTTTTTATAAAATAATATGATCCTATTTTTGGTTTTTATTTATTTGGAACTCACAGTACATGTTTAAATCAAAACCGGAAGATATATTTTTTCAAAACCGGAAAAAATTTTTTTATCAAAGGCGATATAAAAGATATGGTGTCATTAGAGAAAATCATTACTATCAATACCAATGAATGTGTTTTTACAGCTTCTTCCATTTTTAACAACGATAATAAAATAGGGAATACAAAATATATAAATATAGTTTCAGTGATTTTTAGCGAATATTTTCACTCGATTTCCCGTTTCAGAGTGGAAGTAAATTATTCGGAAAAAATAAATGTGTCAGTTTTTTTCTGATAATTAGAAAAATCACATACTAAGAGATGCGGATATCTCACGAGTAAGCGCATAGTAAAGTAAATTAGATTACGATTTTAAATAGATACTACACTTATATTTTCATTTTGTAGGATTTTAGACGGAATACACCGGTACAATGGCATGTTTTAGCATAGTTCTACTTTTTTT
>SCLG01000064.1:554-47467 GCA_004367875.1 Oikopleura albicans
GCGCGTGTAACCAGTTCCATGACAGAGCAGCCCCGCGAAGCGGGTCTGAGTATGAGCGTGTATCTAGTCCCATGACAGAGCAGCCCCGCGAAGCGGGGCTGAGTAACCGCGTGTAACCAGTTCTATGACAGAGCAGCCTCGCGAAGAGGGGCTAAATATACACGTGTAGGCAGTCCCATCAGAGAAGGCGTCCGTAATTTAAGAAAAAAATAAGAGAGATGCTTATGCGTTCGCAGAACGTGAAACTTGGAGGCCTTGAAAAGCCTCACGCTCATACTCAGCCCCGCTTCGCGGGGCTGCTCTGTCATAGAACTGGTTACACGCGGGGCTGCTCTGTCATGGGACTGGTTACACGCTCATGGGACTGCTCTGTCATGGGACTGGTTACACGCGCTTACTCAGCCCTGCTTCGCGGGGCTGCTCTGTCATGGGACNCAGCATTTCCGCCTACGCCCTTGGGGTTTACCACGCCGCCTGAGGATTTAGCAGGCCGGTTTTGGAAGGAGAAAGTTTCCTAACAAGCCCTCAGGCGATGTATAACAATTTTTGGATTTTTTCGTTCATTATAGTGTTTTATATCATTTTTTTATAGTTTCAAGTTTTCCAGGGTTTTAACCTACGCACGACCCATGTGGCTTAACAGTTTGCATTTGACTTAACAATTTGCATTTGAATTAACACCTTTTTTCGGAAAAAAATGTGTTAAGTCAAATGGTTAGGTGGTGTATTTATTTATTTACCGCTCAACTTACTTTTTTTCAACGTTTAAAGGCGCTGTTGCTAATTTAGACACAAAAAGTGAAAAAGGTGTCGTCGGCCACCCGCATTTTTTATGGAAACAAAAAAAGGAGAAAAAATTTAAATCCTACAGAAAGAAAGAAAATCGCTTCAAACCTAGAGTTCTCGAAACGAAAATCAAATCAGAGATGAACGAGATACTTTTTCTAACGAAATAGAGAGGCTGTCTGCAATTTGGCAGACGGAAAACGGGGACGAGTTAAGTCTTTAAGACTAGAATATTATATATATTGAATATTGACTTTCAGCTTGCCACGACTATGAAAAGTCGCACAGCAACAGGTTTAGCCTCATGAAAATCGGCTGAGCGTTTCTAGAATAGAGCAATTTTCTTCTTTTTCCTAGCAATGGGTACTCCTATTGGCCAATATCATTATAAAATATGCCGACACGGTATACTAGAAACGCGCAGCCGATTTTCATGAGACTAAACCGGTAATATAGTCGTAGGGGATAAAATGTAAGTTTTTCAATTTTCTAGAATAAAATACCTTCTGTGGATATCGAGTATAAAAAAAATATCAGTTCGAAATTTGTAATAAAAAAGTAATGTCACACATTTTCGAGAGCGAGGACTGATATAGCCTATATCATATATGTTAGGGTAATATTTACGACGAAAGCCTATACGTTTGCCATACTTATTAAAAAGAAATAGAGGCGGCGAGGCAGGTACCGGACACCTTGATTTAAAAAAACTTTTTTACTTTTAAAAATACCATTTTTTATTATCGGTTAAATTTTATCGGCTAATTAAAATTTTATTATTTTCGTTTAAATTTTGTTATTCAAAAGAAAGCAAAAATTGTATAAATCAATAAAATATAACTAATGTATTATAATAAGTCAAATGAAAGGAAGAAAATGGCGACCTGGACGCGATTTATATTTTTCCTTTTTTGCGTCGGTTACAGCGACGAGTGGAAGTGTAGTAAAATATGCAAAAAGTGGCGCTGATCGAAAATCAAAAAAAACTTCAATTCGTTAGTATTGGCGTTCTGGCGCTTGCGATGGAGTTGTGAGTTCCATCAACCTCCGCCTCCTCAAATAATCGCTCAGCCTACCTCTTGGCCTACCTGTTGGATGGCGAGTGTGGGGAGTGAGCAAGTAGGAGAATGAAAGCCAGCCATTAGGGTATTCACGTTTTTTCTTATTTGTGTTAAAATTTCTAATTAGAATAACTATTAGTTAACACCCTTATAGTTAAAACACAAACGCTTGAAATATAAGCGTGTTAAAATGCAATCAGTAATGTTTTTTCAGAATAAAGAACTTGAGTTATATTGTAAGACATGTTTGTCTTATAAAAATTGGCATTATTTTTTTGTTGACAATTTACGCGTAATAGACCATAATGGTCTTTGGAAATGTACACGTAAAAATATTGAGTTCAATGCAAACAATATGCGGTAGATTTTTTATTAGTAATTTAGGCTTATATTGTAGACCAGTTCTTTACAAATGGTCAAAATTAGGAAACTTTGGTAACCATTTTCTTTATAAAATATTTTAAGTTTTAAGAACCCTAGCAGGAAGAGCAAGTTTAAGTGTGTTGGAATTGACTGCGCCCATTTAGGGTAAGCACTGCTTTTACTCGAATTTGTTTTAGATGAAAAGGAGGGTCGGACGACTCGGATCTTGAGGCACTTTTTCTTAAAGTGATCCTCAAGATGAATTATTTTAAATACACTGCTGATTAGGTTGCGTTTGTTATACAATTTCAGATAAAAAAAATTGTTCGTAAAATGGTTTTAATTTAAAGCTCAGGAACCGAAACATAAACCCACAAATCTTGTTGTTTTAACTTCCACGAGCTATGGTTTATATCCTATGTATCCCGTGGGACAGGGATCAAGTGCTAAATTAACAAAAAATATGGACTTACGTCAGAGTGCCCATTCGAAAATTTATTATTTCAAATAAAAGGTTAGGGTTCTAAGGTTAGGGTTCTAAGGTTAGGGTTCTAAGGTTTGGGATCTAAGGTTAGGGTTCTAAGGTTAGTGTTCCAGGGTTAGGAACTAGGGTTAAGGTTCCCAGGCGAGCACAGATCATCAAAATTTCAGACGACGAAACGCCAGTCGAGTACAGCTCATTAAAATTATAAATCTCGACAGCACAGCGAGCGCAGCTCAATTTTTCAGCTGATTTTCCAATCCGAGAGCATAGCTCAGCACAGCTCACTTTTGTTTTTTACTTGGACAGCACGGCCGAGCGCAGTTTTTTTTATGACTTATGCCGACATCTGCTCTTACTATTGTTTTTTTTCTAATTTGATTTTGTTCAATCATTTTCAAAAAATACCATAAAAGTACTCACAATAGTGATTTATAATCTTTATGTTTTGTAGACATGATACTTTTTCCTGATTTTTATAGAAACGTTAAAAATTGAGTTTGGAACGCCTAATGCTTTCGTTGTAAAAAAAACTTTAGATGGTCTTGGAGACTAGCTTTCATCCAACATCATGTTACATTTGCCGTGAAGTCGAGCAAGCATCTGTATAAAAGATCAGTATATATGTATTTACTGATGACAAACTAAAAAGTAATACTCTAAAACATGAATTTAGTATTAGCTTCAAGTTCGCCATTTTCAACTTGAAACATTTAAAGATCCTTACAGAGTAGTGGCGATTGTAGAGCCCATTCCTCACAGAGGAAGTAATTAAGAATTAGAACGGAAAAAACTTCGCTCGAACCTAAACCATTTCCCCACAAACAAATTGGGCGATTGATACCCAGCAAAAAATTATAATTCGTACATTACACCAGGTGCGCCGTTATGTTTAACATTTGTATTACAAAACCAAATAAAAAAAAGTGTAACATAACGGCGCAGTGCGTAGGCGATTTCGCTAGAAAACGCCTAAAAATTATAAATTGCAACATAACGGACCCTACGGGGAAAAATTTGCGCAATACATGTTTTTTGTACAAATTGTAACATAACGGTGCAGTGCGTGGGCGATAATGCTGAAAAATTTTTTTGTAGAAAAATTGTAACATAAAGGGACAAACGGGAAAAATTGTAACATAACGGCGCACCTGGTGTGTACCCTCATAAATTTTTTACAACCAACATTTGCCGTTATGTTAAAAAAAAATCGAAAAATGTAACATAACGGCTTATATAAATATTACGTATTATATATGAGTTTTCGTAATTGGTATATTTGTACAAATTCAATAAAAATTGAACCCTGTATTTTTTTCAATTAATATTTAACTTCATGTCTGGAGGGGTTAACAAATGAATGGGAAAATCAAAATGACCGAAATATTTTAGAAGAACAAGCAATGTAGACATTTACGAGGTTAATAATGAGTGTTTGGTGGCAAGTGAAATTTCAAAACCACCCTACTTGCTCGTTTGAAATGGCGTAGGTGGCGCGTCTAAGCGATTCTGTCGTCCACACCGATAGAGACCCTCCTGAAAATCCAAAGCAACAAAATAGAACGCGAGAAAAATAGCCTACTACACCACCATACAAGTAAAAGAAACGTCTCAAGACTTGGTATTATTACTATCCTCCGTCAACATCCCCACCCACGTTTGATTTACACCACCGTCTTTTTTTCTCGTACATTTTTCCTCGCTCAAAAAAATATAAAAAAATATTAAAATTGATAACAAATAAAATATAAAAAAAAGTATAAAAAACAAAATTTATTTTTACAATTTTTTTTTTATTTAACAAGCGATTTCAAAAGAGAAAACTTTAGAGAAAGAAAGTTAAATGCATAAATAATAATGAACACCTACGGTTGAAATTTTATTTAATTTTTCTTAATTGTTAAAAAAAAAACACAAAAAGAAATTCAAACAAGAAGAGAAACTACAGGTATTTGAACAGAAAGACTTGCAAAAAGAACCATGAGAGGATACAAAAAATCCCGGACTCGTAAGTGTGCCAATTTTTTCTATTTTTATTATTTTCAGGCTTTTAATTTTTTTTTTGTTTTTTTACGGAAAAATATCACAAGACAAACTTATCATTATTTATATCTTATTCATAATAGGTTAGAAATTAACTTTGCGAGATAGAAGCGGCAAATTTTAGCTTTAAGACTTATTTTAGCCTCAAAAAAAGTTAACCCATGAACACGAATTTAAGAAATGTTGTTCGAAATCTAGGTCAAGTAGCTAAAATGTCAAAAAAAAAATATGCTTAGGCATGAACGATGACAGCAGTTAAATTGATAAAAATCATAAAATTTTATTTTCAACTTCAAAATATTAAAGGATATTTTTGGTCGTTGTACGGCATACTTCTTTGAGTAGTGTTAAAAAGAAATTCTAAAGCTGTGAATTTTTAGAAGTTTTAGAAGTGTGCAGCGTCAAATTTCACAAGATTAGAACTCATAAATTTAGTCTCGTAACCCTTAAATACGAATGTGAAGAGTATTACCCAACTCGTCATTCAAAGGCACGTTTTTTTTGTCATACGTTTTATTTAAATCAGATATTGTAATATAACCAAGAGAGATTTGCTGACGGATTAATCATGATTATCAAAAATAATTAAACGTTGATTGGTTTTCAAAATTCCTCTAAAACACGTTTTTCATAAAATATCGGTATTTTTCGGATTATTATCAAAAGTAAATTGTATTTCGTAATCGTTTTTTCAGAATGTCCTTATTTTTAACCATCCAAAATATCTAGAAAAAAAACCTGCAATTAAATTTGAAAATTTAAATTGAAAAATTAAATTTGAGCAATTTCCAGAACAAACTTTAATCTATGAAAATAGATGATTCAATACTGAAAAAATGCGTTCTTTAAAAAATCCAAAGTCAAGCCACTTTTCTAACGATTGGCATCATATGAAATTTTCAACAAATTCCTAATCCAATTAAAAGCTCCTTGAATATTACACAAGGCTAAACGCACCTACCACTTGCATGTTGACAAAACATTGATAGATAACGCATTAACACACTATCAGCCTTGATTTCGTGTTAGCTGATACCCGTTTTCACGAAATTCAGATCTAATGAGCGCATTTTTGACGTGACATAAATCCCGCAGCTGGACTTATTTTTGGCTTATTTTCGAGATATTGGCATGTTCTCACTCGAACTTGCACTATACGCCAAAATTTTAAGGATCGGAAGTTTCTGAAGAGTTCCATATTACCAATATGATAGAATTATCAGAATTTGGATAACATATTAGCTCACATTTTTGCAATTATTTTGAAATTCAAAGATTTTCTCATTTTGAAATTTTTGCAATTTTTGAATCTTATTTTTGAAATATTGCGACTTTTTAAATCTCAGTTTCGAATTTAAAAATTTAATTTTGTTAAAATGATAGAAATTAAAATGTTCTCAAAAACAGGTAACAACAACTCTTTTTTGGGCATCTTTCTGTGAAGAATTTTTTTTTTCGAAAAAAAGCTTGATGCAAATATTCACGATTATTAAAAAAGTCAGATCGGAGTGATTCATTGATGAGAGCGTCGCGAAAAAAGATTATTATGATGTCGATTGAATAGTCCGACAGACCAAATCACGCTCTAGTAACACTGTAGGTACTGTACATTTTTGTAGAATTCCAAAGAAAAAAAAATTGATAGGGAGCGATCGATTTAACGAGAAATTAGAAAATTAAAAAAAATTCTAATCTGAGACACATTTGTGTTTTCAGATTTGTTTGGATCCTTGAGGCTAGTTCGCGAATTTAGTTACCGGTTATTATTACCGGAAAAATTCTGAAATTGAGAATTTTACGAAAAAATAGTTACGGAAGCAATACTGTTACAAGCTATATCGTAACAGTTTAACTCATTTTGTAACAGTTTTTAGTATGTAAAGGTGTTACGATATGGCTGCCACAACTGTATATTAACACCGGTTTAACACAGCGCATTAATCAATTATCTTACCAATAACTTATATTAAAGCTTTTAAAGCCCGTTTTGTGTTACGAGAAGTGGTTTGGTGATTTCGAAATGCATCATTTTTCAGTTTCGTACTCAATAATTCTGCATAGTCAAAATTGTGCGTAGGTTTTCGTGTGGTATTCGTAACATGAAGTAACTGTCTCTGAAACATTATTTCTCTATCAAGCCAGTATGTTTATGAGTCGAACATGATGTAACCATATGGGATGTTAAAAAAGTTTCGTCGAACATTATGGTCTATCATGTTCATATTGAATTCTAACATAGATCATATTGTTTATATTTGGAACATGAAATTCGCTTAAATGTTTGTATGAAATAATATGTTGCTACAATAAACGCTGCATTCATGATTAGTTTTGAAATTTTTCATGTTTCAACGAAATTCAGATTGTATTTTACATTGTAAATGAAATGAACACAACAAAATGTCATAATTTGCCTTTAACTGTTCACTTTTGGGCCAAAAAATTCAGTCATAATAATGATAATTATATATGTGGGACAAAGTAGGGCTTGGCACAATCTTATTTCAAAAATCGGAAAAACATGAATAGGCGCTTTGTTATTACGCTTCGTATGCAATAAAAACGAATCAAATATTTTGAAAATTGAAAGACTAGTCTCGTTTTGTAGTTTCGATTTTTGCCAAGTTCAAGGCTCTGTGGGTGGCAACTGCCATTTTTGCTGAACCCTGGCGTTAGGCATATTTTTTCCGTCAGTCCTATTAATTGTCGAAAAGATAATCGAATTTCCGTGGTAAATTAGAAACATTGAACTACTTTAATACTTGAGATATTTCTACTTCCCATCGTGTTTGTGTTATTCCTTATCAGTCCCAAAAAAGCCATGGCGATCGGCCACATTGAAATTTCGCTTTAAGCTTCTGATAACTTCGTTTTCACGAGAATTGGAGTGATATTGCCAAAATACCGTTCCGTTAAAGCGAACCTCAATTGTATAAAAGCATGTGGTTTAAAGAAAAAAAAACTCCACAAAAAACATGATAAAAACACAAAGAAATGTTTTTTTCGTACTTTAACATTTACAAAACACATTGAACGAAGAAACATGGAATTAACCCCTCCAGTAGATAATTTAAACGAATATTCCATGTTGTTTATGGCTTTGTTATGAAATCGCCAATTAACAATCGGCAGGAGCATAATTCTACTAGGCACGCGCATACATTTTCAATGTTTTAGACAACTTGCATTTTTAGCTTCATTTATTAACCAAAAAATATGTTTGGGGTAAAAGTAAAAAACTGTTATTATTCATTTTTGCTCTCCAACTTAAACCTTTCCCAACTTTTTTATTCCCCTTAATTCTCATCAGTTGTTGCCACTTATAATAATAATCAACTATTAATTACCTTATAGGGAGTTTTCCGAAAAAAAATTTATCGTTAATCGTTAAATGTTAATCGTTAAAGCTGCAAGCAAAGAAAGGCTAGAAAGATGATACGCAAGATGGGAAGGTTATGTCCCAAAAAAAAATTTTTGAAAAGACGGGGGTTAAACAATTTTTTTTGAAAACTGCCAATGACTGGCCAGTGGACCGCGTAGATTACTTTTTGGCATAAAGGGGGCGGTTACGTGCAAACCAGGATTAATAACCAACCGGTTATATACGGGCACAGTGCCAGGGCATACTCTATCTTCGTATTGGACCTGTTTGTCAGCGATTTGTGATACTATATATTGTTTTCGACAAAGTTAGGGCATTCTAGAGAAGATTTTCACATATCTTCTTCGGAGTTATAGACTTACCTCAAGTTGAAGTCTTCAACTTAAAAACAACTTTAATTAGTATAGCCTATACTCTATAGGTTATTATGAACTAATCGATAAAAATCCGAAATTCCGTAATACTGCAATACATGCGCATTCCGTATATGTAAAATGTTTTCGAGAGTTTGCATTATTCGCAATTTTTGTCCATTTTTTTTTGTATCAACCGAAACACCGCTCGGAGTATTTCCCTTGACATACGCCTTTCAAACGAGTAGGCAGTTTGAAAGAATTAGTCTAATGGTACTAAACCGCCAGTGGTATTCTCAAGACCTTCAGAATCTTCCAAACATCCTAAAGCCGAACATAATAATAATTTATGTTACGCGAAACTGAATATAACTCGAGAATTTTTCAAATTGTTGAGGCCCGTTTAACATTGTTGATTATTATTATTTGTGGAAACCAATTTAGCCTACTTTAACCGCGGTTAACCGCAACACTAATTAAGCTCAGTTTGGGTTCAAAAAATCATATACAGTTATTACCCCCTTTTTTCGCTTTAAAAGTGTCGCGTTAAGATAGATTTTCTGTTGCATTTTTCTAATATAATGACAAATTTGTGTTTTATGAAATTGTCTGATTTTACTTTATTTATGAGATCTGCAATAAAAATAACCTAATAACCACAAAACTGTCCCAATATCCTATTAGGTCCCAACATCCTATTACCTTACTTAAAGTAGCACAATGCCGTGTCTCGGCGCATCATTCGTAGTGATGAAATCAAAATCGCGTTACACATAGAAAAAGATTAAAAGTTCAAAAGTTGGTGCAAATCTTTTTGCCGGGTTAGAGGTTTTGAACCTACATGACTTTCATTTTTTATAGTTTCTGTATTCAGACATTCACAATGGTTTATTTTGATGTATTTTTTATTGAACGTTTATGAACCATTGAACCATTGCTCATGTCTGAATGTACAGAATAAATGAAAATTTTTCATCGGTTACATCTTATCTTTCTTCAATTGAGTTTGCTTGAAAACACATTTTTAAATCTTATAATTTATTTTTTATTTTGACTAATGGACAAAAAAAGTAAGTTTATGAATGTTTTGTATCATTTCGGCGAAACCTTTTTTGTGACATTTTCCTGTGATTTATAACGCTATTCTGACGTCACCGGCACAGTCTGAGCGTCCCCATACGGTAATTTTGCTCAAATTTTGTTGTTCAGTTTTTGACGAACTAACAGGATTTATGTAATAACTTTTGTACTAATAGGACATCACTCTTCGTAACTTCATTTACATTAATAATCATGTAATCGTCTCCTGTTTGGAAGTAAAATATGTGCTTCTAAAGAAAACGCGATTAAATGAGCGTTCATGATTCAGATTCCTCCCACATTTTTTTCGATAACGGAGAAAAACATAGAGAGAGCATGGCTAATAATTTGTTTGGGTTATCAATACGAAAAAACAAGCGTCCATTTAGTACGCCTTGATCTTGTCAAGAACAAAAAAATGAGAAAAAAAGTACTTTAATCTAACAATTTTTTCCTGTTCATTGCATTTATTTTGTTAAAAAACCACTATGTTACTATTAAAAGACTGTCAGAGAATACACAACTAAGTTTGGTGTACTGTCATTTATTAAATTAATATGTACTAAGGTCAACGAGCGATATAATTAAGTTACATAAGTCGGGATGTCGCGTGACATCCCTATGGTATAAACGTTTTCATACATCGCGTTTAGCAGGGGTCGCCCAATAAGGGCCGACATTATGGCTTACTTTCATTTCCCTATTAGGGGGATCTACTAATCGGCAGTTTCTAACTCCTACAGGTAAACTGTAAAAATTTTAAAATACCACATGTTTTCGAAATATATCAAAATTAGAAATCGTAAACCTTTTACGGGATAAAGGCACCTTTAAAACTTTCATTTTTATTCAATTTTTTCGGAAACTTTTTCTTGATATTTTGATGCCGCCACAGGAAAGTTTCCCCTTTGGAGTTACGGATCAGATGAAACATCACGTTCAATTTAAGCACAATTTTTGACAGACGATCATGAAGAAAAATGTATTAAACATTTCCAGAAAATCCCAATTATAGAAAAAACGGACGTAAATCCATAAACCTGTTCAAATTCCTCGCCGAACTTTTTTTGTCTAAAAACTCTTGTTTCCTAACAATCATGAACCCTCGATGATGTTTATTATAAAAACAACCAAGTGATGTCAAACTCAATGCCAATCACACAAAAAATGCAACAGGTCGGTTTGAGAAAAGCCCTCTGATATTCCCGATTCGAGCCGAAAAACGGGTTCAATAAAACAGCATGTTGTTTTTTATTCTAGAAATGAGTTTGATGAAAATCTAGTGATTTAGAATGCATTTGATAAAAAGTCTGTTTTTTTGTTTAGTTTTCGTAAAGTTCACGAATAGTCTAGTTAGCCGGCCACCATCTTGACCGCTAGCTTTGGGTGCCTCTATTTTTCACATATGGCGCCTACGCCCTGCACAGTTAACCCATTATTTGCATTTTGTTCGTACATTTTTCACGGTCGTCGGTTTGCTTGGCTATTTTCCGATTTTTTCAATCACCTCGCCCATGCAATTCGAAAAAGGCTTTATATCAATGATAAAATGAAAACGATGACGGCTCCATGGGTTGGTCCTAGGGGAAAAATTATAGTGCCACAACCATCGCATGTAAAGTTGTATGATCAGATCGAGAAATTTTTCTCTCGCCGTTTTTTTTTTAATATTTCCAACTAGCCCCTTTCGAAATACAATGAAAACTAGCAAAATAGATGGGTCGAACGTAGTCGTAAAATTAATGTCCAAAAAGTGGTGAAGAAGAGTAATTTCGGCCGAATAATTCCTAGTTGGATATTTAGCAAGGTGTGTAAGACCAAAGTTTTTATAGAATTTCATCAAACATATTTAATGCTAGTTAGGGACGCTCTCATCTTTTTCGGCTAAATACACTTTGCAGGCGAAAGACGGGTTCAGTCAGTTTTGATTTTGCGTTTTTTTCTTCGTCGGCGACAAGTTGGGCTCTAATGGCGCCGGCGCGATGTAATAATTGTTGAATTAAAAAGGTCGCCTCTAAAATTGAAGTCAAATTAATATCCATATTTTGACATACAAAAATCTATTCATATTTTTTTTTGGTCGGTTCGGTTCAATTAAATCTTGCATTCCATGTCAGACGCATTCCGAAAATCTCATTACCCGGTGGAAGTTAAAATGTTCGATCAGACATTTATAAGATATATTTTAGAATTCGGAGTGAATTTTAAGTTTTTCGTGGGCTTAAAAATTGTAATCCCGAATTCAAAATTAGAATCTCAAAATGTACCCCAGGAAATCATTATTTCATTCATTTTTTTCTCTCGAACTGCTGGTTTTTTTTCTTCAGAGCCGAAAAAAAATATGCCAACAAATTACCGGTCAGCTCTTAAAAATTATATCCCGTATGACAGACTGTGGACGAATTTGAGCAAAAAGAAAAGAAAAAAATGATTAATTTTCGATTTTGCAAAACCATAAATTATGTTAGAGAATATTTCACCAGTATTTAACCACACCATCAAATTGATAGAAAGTCAACGATAAATAGTTGATCAATTATGATCATTATAGTAGAACGTATTTATTTATTTTTACTTACCTCTCACGGGTCTTTTTGATATTTGAAAACTCCAAAATATCAATAATAACGTTTATTTTAAGATAAGGAGCTCCAAATAATGGACTATGAGGAAGTTGGCGTATCAAACTACAATCCGAGCTCTAAAAAGCGGCATCGGGCCAACGACCATAACATGGAGACATCTTCCGATTCCTCCTCGGGCATCAGTTTCTCCGTAATTGGCGACGACGGTGAACAAATCGGCCCCTGTTTCAACGAAATGAACGAAATTGATATTTCTGAAATTTTACAGAAAAAGTTCGACACGGATGAAACTGAATCATCCCAGGATTCAGACGGGGACCACTCGATTTCCCCGTCCCGCTCGCCCCGCTCCCGGCCCAGCTCGCTCGTCAACTTTAACGACTCTGGCATTGAGTTGCCATTATGCCACTCGCCTCGCACGCCGCCTCCGCTCCAACACGCCATGCCAAACCCGCAACAAATCTCTTCACGACTCCTGCCACAAATGAGTCACATTTTGCTCGCCAAGCTGGCCTCAGATAGCAGTTATCACAATACGAATCGCTTCCCGAGCCATGATTCCTATGATTCGGATAGCTCAAGTGACTACGAAATTCCGCTCAGGAGTATACACAATAACGAAAATCCTGGTAGCAACAATTGGTACAAGGTATGATTTCTTATATTACCCTAGCTCCAAAAATGAAGTTTAAAAATCGGTTTACCTCTAGACGGCCGGTAATTAATTGTACATTCTTATCGCTGATTTTGTTTTTGAACTTCAAATCAAAATTTCAAAAAACAAAATAATAATTTGTATACACCACCTAACCATTTCACTTAACACCATTTGGTTTAACAGTTTGCAGTTGAATTAACACTTTTTTTTGTCCTTTTTTTGTCTTTTTATTTCCAGCATTTCCGCCTACGCCCTAGGGTTTATCACGCCGCCTGAGGGTTTATCAGGCCGGTTTTGGAAGGAAAAAGTGTCCTGACAAACCCTTAGGCGGTGTATAACAATGTGATTATGTGCAGGGCTCGACATAATTGGCATTTTTGGCTCAGATCGGCTCGGCTTTTGAGCTTTTAAAGTTTTTTTGGTTTGGCTCAGCTCGGCTCGCTCTAACTCGAAATTCTCGAGCTGAGCCAAATTTCATTTTTTGGGTCCGAGCGAGCCAATTGTGCTGAGCCCTGATTATGTGATTATGTTCGCTTACTTTGTGATTCGCGATTTTTGTATTGTTTGAGTTTCTGGTCACAATTTTAAATCTTTGCATTAGAGTAAGACTAGTATGAAAAAAAAATTGCTCAGGCTATAATAAAAAAAATGATACGTTTTGCCGTCTTAACCTGTAGTCAAATCTGATAACCTTCAATTACAAACATTCAATTACGAATAAAGGGATGTTTTTAACCAATCAAATACTTTTTATGAAATACGTTTTAGAGACTTCTGGAAACTGCCTACANGAAAAACATTTCGACGCCGCGTCAAGTGGACTGTTAGTTATAAAAACTTCCTTCTCAATTATGTGATTATATGCAGGGCTCGGCATAATTGGCATTTTTGGCTCAGATCGGCTCGGCTTTTGAGCCTTTAAAATTTTTTTGATTTGGCTCAGCTCGGCTCGCTCTAACTCGAAATTCTCGAGCCGAGCCAAATTTCATTTTTTGGGTGCGAGCGAGTCAATTGTGCTGAGCCCTGATTATGTGATTATGTTCGCTTACTTTGTGATTCGCGATTTTTGTATTGTTTGAGTTTCTGGTCACAATTTTAAATCTTTGCATTAGAGTAAGACTAGTATGAAAAAAAAATTTGCTCAGGCTATAATAAAAAAAAATGATACGTTTTTGCCGTCTTAACCTGTAGTCAAATCTGATAACCTTCAATTACAAACATTCAATTACGAATAAAGGGATGTTTTTAACCAATCAAATACTTTTTATGAAATACGTTTTAGAGACTTCTGGAAACTGACTACATAATAATTTTGTGTGAAGAGATGGGTTCTATAATTGGCAACAACAAAAAGTGTAGGATTCTGAACGCGTTCGAAAAAGCCCCCCAATTTTTCACAAGAATCCGCTCCTTATCTCCTTCGGCAACAGCTAAAAGCTCGACTTGCGTTTATTTTTTGAAACAAATTTCTAAATAAAGTAATGCTCTATTACGGCTTTGGCCGGCAGTATACGACTTCGCCCAAAGAATTTTGCACTTATTTAAGCCTGTTTTCGCACAAATAAGCTTGAAGTATTAGGCGTTCAAAAAAGTTAGACGTCGCCATTTTTTCATTTCATTGTTTCGCACTTTATCCCGCACAGTCCCGCCAGAAACCCTCCCCACGAAAAAGAGAATAATATTCACCGTGAAAATTAAAAAAACAAATTCTAGTTTTTTTTATCATTTTTGAACTTTAGTTTATGGTTGTTTTGAAATATGTAACTTCCAAATTTTTTCGAACTTTTTTGTTTAGTTTAACAAAAACGGTTTGTTTTAACATTTTTGTACATAAGTTCAGGAAACCGAATAATGAAAAATAGCAGAACATTTTTTCCCTAACATTCCTTACCCTAAAATATATTGACAGAAAATTCGATAGCCTAATCAAAAAAGAATATTTAACAAGGTATTTGAGAATCGGTATAAAAACCCGGTGATCAAAAATTCGATTGCGTAATTTCAAAATTATTTCAAAATATCATTTAAACGCGACAGAAAAGTACGTGCTTAAAATTAGTCACAAACGTCTTAATAATTTTGTCAAGATAAATGGGAAGTGCGTGGGCGAAAGTTTAGATAATTGGACAGGGCATGAGCGAAAATTGCTATACGTTTTGGGTGAAAACTCTTTAAAAAAACTAACTTTGTTACGATAACTGGGGTAAAGATGACTGATTAAGATGACTGATTAAGTGGTATATACTAGTATTAACTTTATATCTTTAATGACGGTACGGTCTATTTGTTTACAAACATTACATACTTATTTATAGGTCCCATCCAGCTGTCTGCGGCGGGAATACGAAGCTATCAGAAACACAAAGCCTACAGGTCATTTCAGCACGTCCCGTCTGTATCAGAACCGCGAGCGAAATCGTTACTCTGATGTGCCTTCCTATGATCATACGCGCGTAAAACTTCGTGATTTGGCCCTATCGTATGACAATGACTATATAAATGGGTCGTACTGCGATGGATTCGAGAAACGGCGTGCGTACATTTGCGCCCAAGGCCCACTGGACAACACTACATCCCACTTCTGGCAGATGGTTTGGGAGAATAACAGCAGAGTGATTGTTATGACCACCCGGTAAGACACAATATAAAACATTTTTAAACCACCCTTTTTTAGGTTAACATTTTTAATATCTCCTGTATCAGAACTAAACATGTGTTACTAGGCTCGTCGAGCGTGGCAAAATCAAATGTCATAATTACTGGCCGACCGATGGCGAAACGCAAGTCTGGGGCTATTTTACCGTTCGCGACACCACGGACACCATCGTCGAGGGCCATTTTCGGCGGCAAAAGCTAGAATTGGAGTTTGAGTCGCAAACCCGCGAAATCTTTCACTTCCAATTCACGCAGGTTGAGTAACAGCGGGCTGAGTAGACCGAAAATAAAATAAATCTTCAAATGTCTCTATTTACATTTTACTAAACAATTTATTTATTTAAGTGGCCCGATTTTGGTATACCAAAATCGCCCTCAATGATTCTTGATTTCCAAGATAGGGTCAAGCGACGACACCGGGTGTTAAAGGCGATGATGACATCTCCTTACGATCCGCCAAAACCGGACAACGAAGATCCTTTTGAAATATCTCCAATCGTCATTCACTGTAGTGCTGGAATTGGCAGAACCGGTAAATATTTCCGTAGTTATCATGTTTCTGAATCAAAAATTGTCACAATGAGCTGCAACTGTGATGCGTATATTAGGCAGCAAGCTATCCATTTTTACTTCAGATTTTAATAAACTGATAACCGTTCGTAATAAATCAAAACGAACAACAGATTTGAATTTCATGAATGAATACGCCTATGGCGCCGTTATGTTTCGCTCCGTATTTGTTTAAGCTTTCGCTCTAAATTTAAATAAATAACCGTTTGCGATAAATGAAAACGGAAAACGCGTTCCGAATTTTCGATCGAATGAGTACCTTATTCGCGTATGTACACATCCTACGCCGTTATGTTTTATCCCCGCATCTTTCATTTGATAAGTTTACCCGTAGCTAGCTAGCCAATATGCGTACGATGGAACGACAGCTTTGCAAACAGCGTTGGGCGAGTATACCAAATTCAATTAAAAATTCTATTGGGAAACTAGCCACAAAGGTGTTTGTCAAAAAATTTCGTAATAAACTTTTTGTCAAAATGCATACAGCGATATTTTTTCAACAATTGTAATCAAATTGTTATACATCAAATGTGCACAGTATTCAGTAGAAATTTTCTTAGGAACATTTTTGTTTTAAATTAAATAAAAAATAGGCGCAGAAATAATACAGTTACCAATTTTTTTCAAACACTGAAGAAATTGTTCGTTTTTTGTGAACTTTTGTGAAATAGATTGCGTAATAATACACCTAAGTTTATATACATGATTGAAGGGTTAATTTTAAAACTCACTTCAAATTGATAAATGATAAAGAATAAAAATTATTGTGATTAATTTTTGTGTTAATCAGGATTTATGCCACAACTGTACCAATGCCAACACAAATACGAAGTGGGTGCAAAATTTCACAGAACTATGATAAAAATCAGTTCAACCACTTTTGTTTTCGCAACAAACACTTTGAGCGAATTTTTCTTTGCCTTATACTACCCGTTGCGTGTGTAAGTTATGTTGTGGCACAATTCCGTCGTAATGCGTGCAATGTAGACTAATCTTGTGTACCAACTGCGAAAATAGAGTCAAAAGAAAAGCCATTTTGTTTATTATTGAATTTAGCTGCAATAATAATTCTATTTAAATTAGAAACTGTATATTTATGAACATATACCGTATCGGCACCGATTAAATTTGTATCATGTATTTCTGGTCGAAAGTATAAGAGGTCAAAAGGTCAAAATGCATAAGTCAGAATTGGTCGAAAATTTGAGTCGAAGTCTGACTTATTCCGTTTACACTTTCAACCAGACAAATATTGACATACATACAGTCCCCACCCAATACGATACAATTCCCTTCAAAAAAAGTGTATCGTATTGAGGGTATTGGTTTTTTTTGGGCCTTAAAACTAGTCTTTTAGTGTTTTTTTTGTCTTGTAAAACCTTATGTTACTGAATATAAATATATTATAAAAATTGAATTTTCAGATTGAGTTTCGAGCTTTTGATTTAGACTTTTTGGTCTAGTAGATTTTGGAGGATTTTCAACGTTATTTTGATGACCTTCTAGTTGTCCAAAAATATAAACCGACCGGTTACTCGAAACCGAGCAACTAAACGTGCGTCGTCGTAAGGAGAAAAAATTACGCTCGTGGTGTGTTCTATCGATTGAGCACAAATTTGGCGAAAAAAAAAATGTTTTTAACAAAATTAAACCGACCGGTATCTCGAAAACCAGTGGTCCAAAACAAATTTTATATACATTTTTGAAATCCTCTCGGTGTGATTAAAAATAATAGCCCAAAAAAATTGATTTTGAGTTAAGTGCCTCCAAAAGTCTCATTTTATTTTGTTTTTACGGCTTTTTGTTACTTTTCGATAAATACAACGACAACAATTTAGAAATGATTATTTGAATGATCGGATCTTATAATAATCATATTTTCTTTCAGGAACATACTTAACTATCGACATTTGTCGCGAGTGGTTGGAGCAAAGTCCGGAGATTCAGCTGCGAGATACGGTAAACAGGATTCGATCCCAGCGTGCCTTTTCAGTCCAGACTCACGAGCAGTACCAGTTTTGTCTCACAGCACTGCGCGAAGTGTTGCGCCGAAAACTCGAGGAGGAAAATGATGACGATGATGAAGAGGATGACGATGAAGATGATGACGACGATGAGGAAGATAGTTGACAAAAGATACAAAAAACTCTTAAAACAACCACATTTTGACAATAGTTTTTANAAACTGTATATTTATGAATATATACGGTATCGGCACCGATTAAATTTGTATCATGTATTTCTGGTCGAAAGTATAAGAGGTCAAAAGGTCAAAATGCATAAGTCAGAATTGGTCGAAAATTTGCGTCGAAGTCTGACTTATTCCGTTTACACTTTCGACCAAACAAATATTGACAAACATACAGTCCCCTTCCCCAATACGATACTATTTCCTTCAAATAAAGGGTATCGTATTGGGGCAAGTGTATCGTAAGGGTATTGGCTTTTTTGGCCAAAAAACTAGTTTTTTAGTGTTTTTTGTCTTTTAAAACCTTATATCACTGAATATAAATAGATTATAAAAGTTTTGAATACTGAGATTGAGTTTCAACTTTTTGGTCAAGTAGATTTTCGAGGATTTTCAACGTTATTTTGATAACCTTTTAGTTGTCCAAAAATTTAAACCGACCGGTTACTCGAAAACAAGCAACCAAGCGTGCCTCGTTGTAATGAAAAAAACTACGCTCGTGGTGTGTTCTATCGATTGGGCACAAATTTGTCGAAAAAAATATTTTCAAAAAAATTAAACCGACCGGTATATCGAAAACCAGTTGTCCACAACAAATTTTTTATACATTTTTGAAATCCTCTCGGTGTGATTAAAAATAATAGCCCAAAAAAATTGATTTTGAGTTCAGTGCCTCCAAAAGTCTCATTTTATTTTGTTTCTACGGCTTTTTGTTACTCTTCGACAAAAAATTAGAAATGATTATTTGAATGATCGAATCTTTTAATAATCATATTTTCTTCAGGGACATACTTAACTATCGACATTTGTCGCGAGTGGTTGGAGCAAAGTCCGGAGATTCAGCTGCGAGATACGGTAAACAGGATTCGATCCCAGCGTGCCTTTTCAGTCCAGACTCACGAGCAGTACCAGTTTTGTCTCACAGCACTGCGCGAAGTGTTGCGCCGAAAACTCGAGGAGGAAAATGATGACGATGATGAAGAGGATGACGATGAAGATGATGACGAGGATGAGGAAGATAGTTGACAAAAGATACAAAAAACTCTTACAACAAACACATTTTGACAATAGTTTTTAATTTTTTTTTTTGCGTTTTCATCCTCCATATATATATATATATTTCTTTATACATTGTTTTTAATATGAAAGAATGAAAATTTCATTCTACAAGGTGCTCAAAATTTGAATATAAAACGCAAAAAAAAAATCTGCCGTTCTGATTTATTAGTAAGGAAACTATACGGTTACTTGATTCATTAAGGCAATTTAAAACTTGTTAAGTTGCTCTAGCAATTTCATAAACTGGTACACATAGTTTTGTAATTTTTAAATGTTATTGTGAAAAAAGTCCGCAAACTTTTTGAATTTTTAAGCACGACCTTTTTGCAAAGCTTATCATTTTTTGTTGCTTTTAATTTTTACAGTTATGTCCCTCTGTAGGTTAAGATTTGATTAGTAGTCAAAAATATACTGAAAATGACCCTCAATAATATGTAACTGACAAAAATAAATGTTACAATATTTCACTTCTTAGATAAAAAATTAACCAATAAACTAATAATTTACGGTTCTTTTATTTTATGTGTTTTATTATTTAAAAATTATAAAATCTCTATCAAGTAATATGCAAGTAAATTAAGCAACTTTTGAATTAATTGTCAAAGTGAATACTGATGTACTTGAAACGAGTTTGGTTACTAAATAAGAAAAAATCAGTATATATCCGTTTTCCACTTAAAGTAGACGTTCAATGCCGCTACCTCATTTCCCAATTTTTCTGAGGTTTGGTAACGGTAGTTTCAATACAGATCACTGCGTTAAATGATGTTTAGCTTAACAATTTCGCTTATCTGATCGAGTTTTTTTGTTCCCAGCTAAAAATAATGAAATATTGGGGTTAAATAAACTCAGAAAAAAAGAGGAAATAAGGTCACGGCGGTGAACGTCTTTCTTAAGTGGAAAAAGGGATATAAGAACTATTAGAAACTTTTCTGTTGTATTATTGTAAACGTGAAATTGTTGGTACTGTCGACGTTATTTCTTTTTTTTATTTTAGATGGCTTTAGTTTATCGAACTTCATCGTGCCAACGGCTATTTTCATAGCCAATCTCAACTGCGTTAGTTTTGTACTTTTCCAAGGTACGCCGAAATTCGATTTAAAACTGCAAATTGCCGTTTTCGCTTCAAATACTTTTAAAGTAATTGTACGCGGTTTTAGTAGCACTCTCTAAAATGTTTATGCGGTACGAATTATATGGATAGTAAAATAAAACAAAATTTTGAATCACTATGGATCGAATTATATTTCATTAGGATGCAAAAATTAAAAAACTTTAAAGCGTCAACTTGTTTAAAACATGCAAAAAAGAAAGCGTTAAAGCGTACATTATCACTTTAACTATAAAATACGGTAAAATACAAAAATGATGTTTATGTTAACAAATTGACTGTACCACCCTTGATTATTATTTGAATGAATACGTTGATTTGATCGGTCGATAAAAATATTTAATGGGCGAGTCGACTTGTTGCAAAATTGGTTTTCTACATTTAATTGTGTACTGTTTGGGAGTTTCGATTGTCTGACGTTCAAAATACTCTCGCGTTGTCATTGAAGTAAAAGTAGGTTCATAATACCCGTGTATTGTAGCCAGCGAAGGTATTGCCGTACATTCCAAGTTTCCACCAAAACAATTTTGTGAAGGACTTCTATAGATGGTTTCTGGACCATAACCGGGAGGCCATTTCAGATTTGTTTTTCGTTTATGTTTTCCAACAAGCTTGTGACTTGCAGGTGTCGTGCTGTCTGTTTTATCATCTGCTGTTAATGCATTAATTGAACCGTTTATTTCTGAAATCTCGAAAAACTTATTTTTTGAAACCCCAAGTAACGTTTAGTCCGTATTAGGATGTACACGGAGAAATCCATCATTTTTAAAACGTGCCCAAATGCATTACTTTGACCTACCAACGATAGCCATTGATCCACTGATACAAAACTTCATATATACCACCCAAATTTGGACTAATGGACCCCTTGGGGGTAACATGTAACAAATTATTTACATACATCCGTACCTGGTTTAGTTTCCAGTATATTCTCGATATCAAAGAGTAAATTGTCTTGGTGTTCAATTTCGACATAGCAGTCACATTCAGAGTAACATAAATCAGAATACGCCACACTTTCTGTACCGGAACAACCCTGACGCTTTAACATTGCAACACGTAAATTCGTTGAACAACTAATAAGGTTTAAAGTTCTCTAGATTTTGACAGGCCGAAGCAAACGCCGAGTTTTGTAGGTCACTTTGATTCAATGGAGAAGTCTTAGTTTATTGCTCACTTCTTTTTCGGGCGGACCCGCTTTTGGCCCACTTTTCGGAATCCCTGGACACTTAATTTTGGTTTTACTGTCACTATTATGGCGAATCATTGGTTTGTAGAAATTCTCTTTCGAATTATTCGAGATTTTCACCGTTTCCCAAAAAATGCGGAATAAGCTAAGAATTCATAGTATAAACCTCATACCGTCTTACTTTTAAAGTTTTAAACTCTCCTAGTGTTGCTATAGTCATAAACATAACTATCGTCGGAATTAATTGAGGAACAAATTCCGAATTGTCATCAGAACTGCGAGAAATGATGAAAACTATTTTTCATGTTTTTTTAGTTTATGAGTTAAACCATCAATGGCACTAGGTAATACGTGAGAGCTAAAATTTTCGGAATGAAAAAAATCAATAGTTGAATTATTCAACTTGAATAATTGCATAGACCGGGTCTATTAGACCCCCGGAGAGTTTAACTTAGTCCTTAAAATTACTAAAACTTATGCAGAATTTGATTCGAGTAAGGAAATGTGTCAACGTTATCATTTTATGAATGTAAATTAAGGTTCATTTCCATCCTTAACTGTAATCATAATTGTACTGATTATCGTATGAATAGTCAGATATCTGAGTCGAACTTGACATTAGTTTCAAATTTTCTCTTGATAATTTTTATATGGCTACAAATTGCGAATTTGATCTTTGTTTACTCCGTCCGGAAATGAATAATTACTAGTACTTTTTGTTGAAAACTTGTAAGATTATTCCGCGTTGAAAACGAACCACTTGATAAATCCCTTATTTTCAGAAAAAAGTATAAGATGAAGGCACCTTATCTCAAAAATGACTTCGAGTTCGAAGTCTTTCTTTCGCCCATTTGAGAAATGACAGTAAATAAATTGGCAACTTGAAAATTAAATACCCTTAATTAAATACCGAATCTTTATTTTGCGTGACTTTATTTCATACAGATTATAACACTATTTAGAATATATCTTTTTTATGCTTCAGACTATAGGCTATACCCTATAGTCTACTTTCACCATTTGGCATTGAAAAAGCAACTTTTAGTTTGTCGGCATAGTTGTAAAGACTCATTCGATGACTGGCTCGCGTGTTTTCGCATTGCGTTAATTGGAGCCCCTCCAATTTTGAACAATCTTTGTCGTGGAAAATGTGAACTAGATCGGGTTCCTTAGCACGGAAAATGTTAACTCGATTCTTTTATTGAATTTTTCAAGTGATTTTACCAGGTTATAACTATAACTTTTTTTTACTAAAACAATTAAAAGAGAGCGCTAAAGAAGACAAATGCACGAAAATAGCGCGAAAGTCGAACAATTCATTAATAAAATATTTGAAAGTACCATTTTTGAACCGAAGGGATGTTCTAGATTTGTAGTGCACGCTAAGATACGGTGTGTCAAGGCTAAACAATTACCGCTTTTTATTCTAGAAATTAATACGCATTTAAAAAGAAATAAAAAAAACAGGAAATATGTTTATGTTTATATTATTTATACACATACTGTATATGACATACATAATTCAAAAACCAAGAGAAATAATTGTAAAAGACGAGAGCGATGGAATTCGTCTCCCGATGCGTATTAATTTTAAGAATAAAAGACGGTAAACTTTGAGTTTTGACACACCGTATACGGTATGGTCCATATAGTCCATACCGTATGGACCAGGGTTCGGCACAATTGGCGAGCCGAGCGGAGCCAAAAAATAGCCAATTGTGCCGAGCCCTGGTATGGACCATACCCGTATGGTTCATAGTATGGATTCTATACCCTACTTTTATATAGCTAAATAGTCTTTTTGTATTTCGTCACAAATATTTTAAACTCTATATTGCTATTAAGGCTTGCAAATGTTTTTACCAATTCGGTATTGAAAATCTATCCTACAGAGTTACAGTGTAAAGTCTACAGTGATAGTTGATAAATCCTGTCCTTAATAAGCGAGTCACAAAGTTCCACGTCTTCCATGCCCCATCCTTTAATAGTCATGTCGTATCCACCCGATTTAAGTAAGTCTTCTTTATAAATTGATATCATCCCGAAACCATACGATCGCCAGAATCCTTGATTGGTCGAAATCAAAAAGTTATCATCATGATTTTCTCGATGTTCAAACTGCGAAAAAACTATCGGCATGTAGGCCTTTTTGGAGTTTTAAAAATTACAAACCGGGAACGACGATTTAATAACGTTGGTCTGTATTCGTTTTATAAATTTCCGGCAGTTGTTTACTAATTTTAGAGAGATTGTCGGTGTTCAGAGTCTGAACTTCAGACTGAGATAATTTGAGCAGTTTACTTATCATAATAAATGCAATTTTGACAAACAATATTTTCAATAGTGATTAAAAAACTTCATAGAAAGTTTTGTAAAATAAATTTTCGAATATTTTAGCTGTTCAACTGAAGTATCGATAAATTATCCATAAACTATTATAGTTTAAAATCAAACTCTTTCCTGTCCAGCTTTCGTATTAGCCAGTATTTTTCGAAGGAGTCCAACTCGAAAAATCATATCGATATCAATCATGAAAAGTAACGATCCATCGGGCCGGGAACTGGCGCCAATTTGCAAACCACGGCCACGACTAAATTGGCCATCTGGTTGAAGTATCGTGCCACCCACTGTATGCCCCATCAAAATGCTATCGGCTTTCAGAGCTTCGAAATCTGATTACCATAGGGTTTGATTTTTAATATTGAAACATACTAATAAAATTGTAAAAATAATTAACCGTATTTTACGGGAAAATGTCCATAAATTAACCAAATACTATGTTCGACTTATAATGTACTACGTATGTTTCATAGTTACTTTTGATTATTTTTAAACAGTCAAATCTTACATGGAACTTTTTTCGTCGTCTTTTTTATGTAATTAAAAAAAAAATCGAACCCGAAAATGAACCAGATTGAACAACGTCATATTTTTTGCCGATTCAAAATAAACCAATGTTAAATGGACATCGTACCCTTTATCAATAACTTCCTGTCGTATAGTATCAAAAAATCTGCGCGCTTGTCTCAGTCGCCCTGAAATTTTCTTTGCTTTCATATAAATGATTAAACAATTACGCTGATTAATTAGCGAATATAACTATCACATGATAAATAACTGACCAGTTATCGGAATTATGAAGTTAATAAGCGGTGAAATAGCGTTCTTTGAATCCAGCGGTCTCACATGAAAGGAAGGATTTTCAGCAACAAGAAAAACGGGGTACTTCCTCGTCACCGGCATCGGAATCTTCATTATTTCGACGCGGTAGGTCAAATCGAAAATAATTTGATGAATAATCGTATTTCTCGTTCGGACTTTATATTGACGACCGTAAGTTAAACACAACTTGTGTATGATATATAATATACATAGGGTACGAAGTTAACATCCAGCAAAAAAATATCAACTTTGGCCCGAGAGTTAACGCCTACACTGTCCGCTAATCCAGCGTTTGCAATTTACTTGACAAATCGGCCCCTTTAAACCGTCCACTTTTAAGGAAATTTATGTGTAAGTTTCACAGTTAACCCTCTGTATGTGATAGTTTATGTTTTATTATCTATTAATACAAAAATTTTCCGCTTTATTTAAGTAATACACATCCTTCGCTTTTATTTGGTCAATATTTTTGTCGAAAAATTTCTCTATCGGTCAGATAACTGGGAATTGCTGAATATACAAATATCAGGGTTTCTGGAGAAGCATTTCTCACGTAAATTTGCAATATGTAAGTCCTTTCTGTGGTGGTTGTTGATCTCATTAGGTCCCAGTCTAACGAGGTGACCTCGGAGCCTTCGTCCTTAAGTTGGCTTCTCAATGAGTATTTTGCCGTGTCTATTAAATCCAACATAGTTATTTTTTCTGTTGGCGACAACTTTCTTGTCGGTGTCGCCCGCGACATTTGGTACAATTGATCTTTTTCAAGTGGTTTTCTCACAATAGTGGTGAATATATTTGTTTGGTTAAAACTTGGTAATTCAACTTCGGTGAATCTCGAGTGACTTGCGAGTCGTTTTGCGAGAACATCAATTTGGCTTTTGAGCTTTTTGGCTTTTCTTCTCAACATTGCTAAAATGCATAATTAGTTTGGTAGTACAAGAACTGTGCATTCAATTTGTAGCCATATCCTGATTTGGGCGAATGCATAAAATGGCGAACCCTGAAACCGGCGAAAAATCACAAATCTTTTATTTTTCGATAAAAAGATTACCCTTTCGCCCAAAAATAAAAAAGAGCCCATTCAGAATGTTTAGCTGTGTTAAATAAATAATTTCATTTTAATAAATCAAAACTTTAAGATGTTATTAAAACATACCCATTCTTGTGTTTTGCTGAAAAGGGAGAAATTTGTTTGAATGCATAGTTATTGCGCGATTCAATACCGATTCTTTAATCTGTACAACATCCAAATTGTCCCATGATGAGCCTTCTCCGGGCTTGAGTGGCCTTGGTCGATAATTATTCCAGAATATTTCCGGCGTGTCCCAAGCGTTTGTACAGGTTAATCGCAAGTGTTGGTAGAAACACCGGCCCAATTCAATATCTTCATGCTCGGTCAGAATTTCATTTCTTAAAAACAACAAGTTTTTATGGGTGTTGAGTTCACTGGTAATAATGAGACCGGCTTTAACATAAAGGACCATAACTTTTGGTCCAAAAGTTAAAAATCTTAACGCCCAGGGAATAATGTTCAGCAAATATGGTAACTATATTAGCCTAATATTATTAGGTTATCAAACAGAAAATTGATCAAAAAGCTGGTCGTGTTTGCGAAAATCGGTGTATAGACCAGGGGTCGGCACATTCGATGTTTTTTCCTACCCGACTCGACCCGGAAACCGCGGGTAAAACACGGGTTTTTGAGTCGGGTCACAGACCCGAGGTAAATTCGAGCTCTGACTCCGGGTCGGGTCACAGACCCAACCAAAAACTCGGTTCTCGAAATTCGGGTCAAAAAACTCGGGTCTAGACCCGAGCAAAGAAGTCTATCCAACCCGCACCCCACCCGATTCGTGTCCGGAAATTTCGGGTCTATACCCGAATGCCGACCTCTGGTATAGACCCCCAAAACGGGTTGATTACCCGAGTTTTACCCGAAACGGGTACTCATGGGTAAGTTACCCGAGTGTTTACCCGCCGAATTGTAATCGGGTTGGACAAGAAAAACAAGAATAATACCGACTTATGGCATCGACTGTATATAATACAGAAATTTGCCCCGCTCAGAGATCTGAAAACAATATAACGAATATAATTATGGTCCAGTGTTAAATCAAACGTGTAAATTGCACGAAAAATTTACTTAAGACAAGACTGTAGATATGGGCGAATTTGGCGGATTGCTTCCCGGGAGAATATTATTCCGGGGCCTCCCATGCAGTACGTCATCGTGGAAGGCACAAAGTCATCCTCATCGCGTCCAAGACCCGCTGTGCCTTCATTTGGATATAAATTTGATAATCAACGATGAATTACAATAACGGTCGGAAAAAATCTTTATAAACGCAGCTATATCCATTCCTATTATTTTTGCTTTATTCGGATCTAATCTTGTCAACCACGTCTTTAGATGATCAAAGTTAAGATAAACATCATCATCAAGTCGCATAAACCAATCATAATTGTCAATTCCATAATCATGAAAGTGACGAATCAATGAAAAACTTTTTCGCTGTGGGGGATACGTATTATCATTCACGCCCTCGAGAGTCACAACTCAGATTTGGGCTAAAACATATAATTTTGTTTAACTCTCAGGGGAACATATAGATACATTTAAATGACCAAAAAATATCAGCACTAAACAATACGGTGGCTTTGAGCCCAACTTTGATGCCTGAAACAGGGTTTGAAATTTTTTGCTTAGTATTTTACTAAAATAAATAATGATTAAAGATTTCTGAGTTCGCCAAAATTTCAAACTCATCCTTCAAACGTAACATTTCGATCATTTTGTGCGTAAAATGAAATATCTCCTTCTTGCGATTGAGTCACATCTCTCGCCCACGATTGCGATATATCCAGTGCCCTTAATCCGACGTAGTAAATTAAACAGACATTATTTAACGTGAACAAGAAAACCTGCAGAATTCATAAAAATATTATAATAAGAATTTGTTGATCCTCACGATTTCAGGTATGGCACGTCGCGATGTGCCGCTACCAAGTGAACAATTATGAAAAAAATGCACACATATATTTTGTACACTTATTTGTATACGGCTTGGTTTCAGCATTAACTCAATAACAAGATAAATCGTTTTTAATTTATTGGATACTTTATGTATTGCTTCATATAAGATTTTTTGAAAGGGAGTTTTTTCTTATCAGTTTACCTTGTTTTCAAAAATTTTTGTGCTGAAATGACTCCAATGTTTATCAATTTAGTTTTTATTTGGTTTTCTTGTAAATCTTTGGTTACGGGAGCGTAAACTTAAATCGGTTTTTATTCAAACCAACTCTGCATCAATTTATTTTCCCGGCTAAACCAAAAGTTTGAAGCGTTTCTTGAGAATAAAAGGACATTTTTAGCCCCCCAACGTTTGATAATTTTCTATGTTTATTCAAAACGAAACTCAAAAAAAAGTCAAAATAAAAATGTCCTACGTTTCCTACCAGTGAGTCATCGTTCATGGTTCATCGACCACATTTATATTCCCTTTTATTTCTTAAATAAATTTCAAAACATTTTCTGGCGGATAAATTGCCTATATCCAAAAAAAGTTATTAAAAAAATCCGAGAGTAAGAGCGTTTTCAAAATCCGAAACTTGGTTTGATGTGCCTGATCTCATCCACACTGTGATAAAAAACGATGTCTTGGTGGCAGCATAGAATATTAATACGGAAAGAAGAATATTTCTCGTCATTTTCTCTTTCTCGCTTTCTGAGCTTCGTGACAAGCGAGAATAGGGCGGCATCATTATTTATGTTTTCACTCGTCATAATATTTGGACTATGTGTGGTGCAAGGAAACCGATGCTGTTAAATTCAATTCTAAAAGTCCGCAGGTCAAACCTGGATCTAATCTAATCAAACAAAAAATTATCACTGCTGAAATTTCAAATATATTTGTTTTTCAGATAAAAAACTTCGAAAAAAAAAATTAGAACTCAAAACATGTCATAGGGTCCGTAGAGAAAGGGATCAGTTATCCTGGTTAAACCGAAATTCTTAAATTTCACAAGAAAAAATACCTATACAATTCAAAGAAACCATTAGTTAACCCGTCGGACATCAGTGGGCAAGGGTGATATGCAGAGTACATTGTTTTTTTTTGGTTTGTAATATAACCTTGTTTGAACCTTTTATACAATCAATTACCTATTTTGAAATCACTGGAGTTATTTGAGAAACATAGTAATGAATAGTATTGGGGTACTCAGGGCTCAGCATAAGTACAAAATTTTGTGAGCTGGTATCGCCTGGGCTATTAAACGATAAACAAAATAGGTGTCATGGCCTTTCATCTTATGCTTGCAAGCATTTATGTAATGTCGCGGGCCGGGCCGGGTTGCTTCTATTGATCAAAGATAAAACCCATCGGACTTCCTTTCGTTTTTCGAGCTAAAAGTAGACAGGATCTGGTGGCCCAGTTCACGAACAGTTCGATGGCCGAAACCCGCTCCGAGCTGGTAAAATCACCTAGGTCCTACCCTAGTTAGGTGTCGCTGAAATGTCCGGCAACGAACGAGCGTTTCAGAGGACGGGTGGTTCGATTGTGCGTTTTTTTCACGCAAGTGCAAATGGCTTATAGATAAATCATTCTCTAGTCCACAATGCCTTGAATATGAGTTCGATTAGTGATCTATTTATCTTGTTCGTGTCTTTGCTTATTCGATTTAAAAAAGGATAGACGAGCTCTGGATTAGTATCATCTGTAGCAACTCATTAAGTCTATGCAGAGGCAGTAGCGCGTTTTGGTTATTATTTTTTTTCCAAAGATTTTTTTTTTTATTCGGCTTGTCATTTGAATTCACTTTACTCATTTTATACATTATAACCAGTAATACATGATTTCTACGAAATTTTAACAAAGGTAGGTAAGGTGATTTTGGAAAGTTTATTGTCGACTGTACTGTAATATGATTGTCAGCTGACTTAATTTGGGCAGGTCTTTTAGGGAAAGATATCTAAACGCTTGCACCTACGATAGTACCATTTGGCACTGTTATCATATATTTTTGCTAATACCTCGAAATAGATAAGCGCAATCTCCGATATGGTTTCTAAAATCGCTTGGAAAGGCAATAACGGGTATTTTTTCTCGAGACTAGTTCTTTGTCGGAAATACCTAATCGACAACGGGCAATTCGAGTTTGGTACCCATTTTAGCGTATCAAAATACTTATTTAATGAGCTTCGACTATTTTCAGTGTTCTTGAGCAAAAATGGAAGACAAATCGGTAATACCATGATACATGTATAAGGCTTTTCAGCCAAAAAACCGTCGTAGAGAGCTTACTTAAGTCTGTGTGATTCCAGATGCGGCATGTAAAGGACATTTGCCAAATAAGTCAGAAAACGGTCTCATATAAGGCGCCCCTGTACAGGCCACCTGGTATAAATATCATCACCCAAATAGTTAAGATATTCCAAAATCAAGAAAAATTAAAGCCCTTTTATTTTGGGTTGATCCAAAATCGTATCTTGTTAGTGAGCCAGTTATCACGTAAAACAAAAAAACTGAGGTTATTTTTAAGCTGAGCAAAACTGAATTTGTATCAGTATATTCATAAACATCTTATTTTGTTTAGGACCGAATACAATTCAACAAACCATGAAAAATCAAGTTGAACTCTAATGTGTTATATTTTGTGCAAAAACCGGAGGATAAATTCCGTCTCTGTAAAAGAAGTGTACCCTCTGAAGAGATTTGTTTGAGGAATGGGCTCCATGATAACAAAAAAGAAATCAGGCGAAAAAAGTGCCTCTAAAAGCACCAAAAAGAGTGACAAATTTACGTCCAAAATTTGTCGAACAGTAAGAGAATCATCCGAGAAAAGAAGTATCGATCGTCTTAATAATTATCTGCTGACCGAAAAGATCGCCGCCATCAACGAAATGCTTCCGGTTCGTATTAAATTTCATTCCCCATATGTTTTTTTTTTACCAAACCTGCGGATCAAGAAATCAACAATTACGATTTTTGTTTTTCACTTCAGGCAAACTGAAAGAAGGAACTGATTCAGATCAACATTTTTAATGCTGTTCGAATTCAGCTATTCGCAATCTTATCTTCACAGATATCATGATATGTCTCAGAAAAATTAGTTGTTAACGCTTGAAAAGATAAGAATGCGGCCGAAGGAGGCAGAGCGTAGGCGGATTCCTAATATGGGATTAAACAGAAAATTATTTTCCCCAAAAATGCACCATTAGGTTAAATTGTAGCAGAACAGACACCCAATGCCACAGGGGTTTATCACATGGTATGTAGCATACCGTCTGCAGTTTATTTCATTCAATTGTATTGACTGTACATTATTTTTTGTCAGATTATTGACTTAAACATGTCATTTATTGTCAACGGAATGAAAGTAAGTATTTAAACGAGACCTTGGAGACCCAACATCGAGACCCAAAAAATGTTAACGACGGTAATGCTCTTATAACTAAAAGCATTTTGTTTTAAGACAGTAATTGCTAAGATTAATATTGATCTATGTATTGTAACTAAGTTAAATTTAGTCAACGTTGTTGCATTTATTTTTCACCGGAACGAGGGTTACTCAACGGGCTGTTGTATCACCACATAACGGGAAAACCAGAAATATTTTGGCTTACCTTACTTACCCTAGTTACCATACCCTAAGTTGGCTGCCCTTGGTTTACTCCAAGACGTCAGTTCAACATGTTTTGCCGTTTTCGTCCAAAAACGCATTTAAGACGTTTTTCGAGCTTTCGTGCATTTTTAAAATCATGGAATCTCGGGTACAAACAAAGTTGATGGTCTGGCATCAGAGGCCATGAATCCTCGGGGGTCGTGCTTGGGAGTTTAACCAGAGGTTTGCAGATTTTGTACCCTTGTCCGCGGAGAAGGGTAAACACGGGTAACTTTCAATGGTAGGGTATGAAAGGGTACATTTCATTTTTTCACTCGGTAGTCCGCGATTTTACCCGTTATCCGCGGTTAATTACCCTTTCTCGAGTAATTATCATTGAGAAGGAATGAGAGAAAACATTTCTGCTCAAGCTTGGTTTATGTTATGACTGATGGGGGTACAAAAAATCAATTCCTGCCGACCTATGGGTTTAACCCAAATAATTTAATCTGAAACGTTTTTGTCTTTAAAACCCCATCGATGTACATTGTTTTATATGGAGCTTAATCTTTATATTTAACTGAACATATTTGGTCTGAATAATTGAATAAAAGTATTATTTGAGCAATTTTTATATAGACACTTAAGTGTTTTTTGTTTGAGAATATCGCTTCAATGAAGGTATATTTAAGAAGAATCAGACACGGGGATAAAAATCTATGAACCCTTTGACAAATGTATTAGCAAACATAGAGTGCCGAAGTTTTCCCAAGTTTTCACGGTCCCGTGCTAAATGTAGGGTTATCTTTTTTTCTATTAATGTGAAATGTTATTTATAGGTATTCGTATAATGTGTATTAATGTGGATGAAATTCACGAAATCAGATTTGTATCCAATATTGATACGCGTTAAGCATAGATGTCAAAAGTGTGTGCTCGATGAAATGTCTCATGCTAATTTGCCGCTAATCTTGTCGTGACTTTTAAGTATTTGTAACAAATCGTAATATTATCTATATTCAGGATTATCTTCGCCAGGACACGGCCAAAAATCAGCTGCTCATTTTGTCTAATACAAAACAGGTTTGTTAACTCTTTTTTTCAAAAATATTCCTGATATGACTTTGGAGACATCTGACAGTTTTTATAATAATACCAATTGGGTATAGATGGAATCGTCATGCTGGAGTACCTCGTAAAACAATTTTTGAAAATACTTTTATCCTTCAAAAACGGCCATAACAGGCTTGTGTGATGATCATCACACAGTGTCCCCTACGGGTTATACAAACAATTGTGACCCCTGTAGTTAAAGTTTATAATAAATGGTTTATTTATGTCAACAAAATTTTGAGGCATAAGTTTTCTCAGTGAAATTAAAATTTCACTGGGTATATTTAATAGACTAATTTTCAGCCGCCCATTTTTAGCTCCCAGTTTTGTGTCTTCCGGCACCAGGGCGCTCTACGCTTATACCGTACATTTTCCACCGAAAACCTTATTGCCAATAAGTTTTTGGTCTCGCAATTCCGATTTTGATTGGCCTGGACTGGAGACTACTGTATATTATTTTTGACCTCACTTGACTTCATGAAGAAAATCTTTTTCTATCCTAGTATTTGGAAGATATTCAACACCAATCACGAGAGGAAATGATGCGGCGGGATAATTTGCCGGACACGGATAAAGTTGCTCCACGAACTAATTTTCTTTTGGGGTGTTCGGCGTCACAAACGAATCTTGTTCGCAGCGTCAGTCGAACTTCTAACATACTTCATGGTAGTTGTTCAGAACTCAATACTTGGTAAGCTATTGACTTTTGTACCCCAAAACCAATCTTATTAATAATAATTAAATTATGTCATGTTATATTTGTAAACAATGGGCCTCTCACATCCTTAATTATTTGATGTCGTGAAAGCGTAGCATTAACCTATCATCTGTGAATTAAGCTACAAGAATCACAGTCCGATGACCAAACGACGAACAGATTTCAATCGCGGTATTTTTTGACTTTCGAAAAAAACGCCGGTTCTGTGCCAATATTATTGAATAATATAAATTATATTCGAACGGACATTTGCGATATAGAGTCTATATAATATAGAACTTTTGATCATCGCTACCATGACATAGCAGTAAAAATTTAACAATAAAAGCTGTCACAACGCTCCTGGAAGACTTTCGGGGAAAGTGACGCATCCGATATTATTTATCCTGACGTAGTTATACTTCATTATACCTTTATTCTTTTTTCCAACATGATCCACGTGGTGTCCCAATCCATTCAAAAACAAATGTTTTGGCAATTGCCATGCGTCTTTTAGGACAGCACGTGCATTTATCTGGAAACGATACTAAATGAACAATACTGTTAGAATATAATCGACTTTCAAGGTACTTATAACTGTTAGCCTTGAAATCGAAATTTTTTTTTGTGAAATACATGAATTTTTTCTCAAAATAGGGTTCATGAAACATATTAATCGTATATGACCATATAACTGGGTAGGTTTCACAAGATTTTTTTTTGTCCAACTCATTTGACCGCACAGGAATAAGGAAACCAAATAAGCCACAGTGAATAATTATCTTTATTAGTATGTTGTCTAATAGCAAATAAAGCTCAGTATAAAATGACGCAAAAAGACAGGCAAACAAAGATGTACATTTTTAAAACTCACAAGTTGACAACGCTAATCTACATACTCGTTGACTCTCTGGACATTTCATTTTCGTGAAATTCTTCATTTTCTTGAAATTCTTTATTTTCGTGAAATTCGTCATTTTCGTGAAATTCTTTATTTTCGTGAAATTCTTCATTTTCTTGAAGTTCTTTATTTTCGTGAAGTTCGTTATTTTCGTGAAATTCTTCATTTTCGTCAAATTCTTCATTTTCAAACTCTTTGTTTTCAAGTTTTTGATTTTCAAAATTTTGAATTTCAAACTTTTCATTTTGAATTTCTTGGTTTTCAAAAGCCTCATTTTCGAACTTTTGATTTTCTAATTTATCATCTTCGATTTTTTCTCCGTCAATTTCTTGATCAATATTTGTTTTATAACTTTTTCGGTCTTCCCCAATTTCCACAAAACTGTCTTCAGTTTTTTCAACTTTGGTGGCATCATTCAGCGGCTCGGCTTTAACCCGCGGAGTTCCCTTGAGTAACCGGTATAAATGCTCCCAAGCATTGGCAATAGGGAGTTCGTAAAACAAATATAATATAATCGACATTACATTAATTATCACAAGCATTCCTGAAAAGTGAACGGCGATGGTTAAGGCATCCATATAGATTTGAGCTTTAAGACACTCGTTCCATAGAACGACCACTAGTTTAGGGTTACAAATCCAGTTTTGAAAAAATAAAATTGTTTTAGGATTTTATGAAAAGACCATCATTGTTTGAAACAATCATTCATTTTGAAGAAAATAATGAGTTTATTAAAGGGATATAAAAAAAAACGATAAAAATATTTTATTTACAATTTACCTTCTAGTATAATTTACTACCGTATGAGTTTTACGAAAATCTTCTGCAAGTTTCTAGAAGAGACCAATTTTCTTTTTCATTTCATAATGGCGTACTGAGAAAGTGGGGAGAAAATTAAAAAAAATTGGTCTATTCTAGAAACGCGCAGCCGATTTTCATGAAACTCACACGGTAGTAAACCCCCTTCGTCGTTATGTTTCACCTCGTTATCTTTAAATTTTTCCTAACTTTCGAAACGTTATCTTTCACTTTTTTCGCAAAAAAAAATTGTTCAGACTTTGTTAAGACGAAGAATTACCAATATTTACCAAATTGGTAAATTGCATTATGCACTGTTTTACAAAAAGGGAAATATTATTATGTCTGTTAAATGTCTGTATTAAAGACATTAAAAGTTTTAACTCTAAAACTAAATATAGATGCGAACCCTGTCCCATGTAGTGGAAAATGTAAAAACAGTAAGACACCCGAGCCAGTATATGAAAAATATCTGCCGATAAAAAGTCATTAATCAAAAGACCATACCCAAGATCACATAAATATATAAGCATTCCGATGCCAATTGCCCACATGGGTCGAAATAAAGAGTTCCAAAATGCTGCCGACAGTTTATTGGTTGCACAGCCTGATATCACAAAGTCCATGTAGTTATTGTTTTGAGTTTCGACGTGGAAGCAAAATACAGGGCCATAATGGGCAAAAACGAGACAAAAAATTGTGATAACCCATAAGACGAAAACATACATAGACTATATCGATTGGTATAAAATCTTAAAACGCTACGGGATCTCTTCGGTCGAGTACTAATGGCCATTCGCTTAAATATGTGTGTACCTATTAATGAATTTGTTTTGGTCAATTCGTCTTATTGTTTACCACACAAAATTTTTTCAAAATATCCCATCCACGGGAACGCAAACTAGAAACCTCAAAAATCTGCTTTATTCATAGGGGAATATGTGTACACGTTGCTTTAAATCCCATATAAAATGCGAAAATGATCGAATAATGAAAATCTTTGATAGCCAGGTGTGATAAAAATTTAAAAAAGCATCTTAAAAGAACGGGAAAAAACATCTTAAAAGCATCTTAAAATTAAATTAAATTTAAAAAAGCATCTTAAAGGAACGGGAAAAAAGCTAACCATAAAAGTCACGAAATCGACCATTTCTGAAATGTGGTCAAAAATACCGAAAACGGTACTCAAAGTAGCGGTACGTAAGTCGGTAGTTTAAGGCGTCTTAGAGTTTCCGAAGACAAGTTGAAAATCAGCCATTTTTGTCACACAATTTTTCATTATTTTTTATTCAGCGGGTGATAAAATGACAACTAGCCAATGATTCATGACATTTTGGCAAATATTGGTTCTGTTAATCATAAACCATCGTTTATTGATGTGTGCTAAAGTTCATCAAGAATATCATTTTCTTCACATTAATTTTTACGAAATTTGGCTATCAAGTATAGTAACTAAGGCCTAAAAATGGTGACCAATGACTACAGTTTGCAATAAGTTAACGCGAAATTCACTGTTTTTTAAATACCGCTATTTTACTAAAATTGTTAAATAAAGCAATGAAACGGAATAACATTTTTCATATGTTTAAGTACATCAAAATACATATTGTAGCAAGAAAAATTTGATTTCGTCCACGGCTAAACCGAGTAATGATATCATACCAATTTTCTTAAAAGAGAACGTACTACCCTGAAGTCGTTTAGTGGATCGTTCTCTTTTAATAACCCACCCAAATATAATGCCGATTCCGTAGCAATGAAATCGTGCCCAGGGCCTAAGATAGGGATTCTCCCAGTAACTAACCGACGGGTACGCGATTGGCATCTTCATTTGCTGATATGGCCGATCAACTTCGTTTAAGTAACTTGATAAGAAATTTTGCGTGACGGATCCAAGAATTGATAATAGAACAGTCCCATACCCTAGAAAGGTTCCAAATTTACTCATTTTTGAGTTTCAATTTTTTTTATACCGGTAGGTTAATATAAAAGGATAGTTTGATGCTTATGTTATCGTTGACATTTATAAATACACCGAGCGTTCAAAACAAAACAAAAGAAATAATTTTTTGGCCATTCTAATGTTTTTCATGCTTAACTCTTAGGAGGAAGAAGTTTTTGGGAACCCGTAGGGGGAAAATGCGTGTAAATAAACACTCACTCACAAAATCCACATTAATTCAAAAAAAACTGGTAAAGCCAAGTTGTAGAGCTCGTCAAACTACGTCGATCTGACTATTCAGAAATTGATTTGGGCCACCAGGGCCCCCTAGAGAGTTTTGTGAAACCTCCAACCTACGCAGAAAATCTGACTATTCAGAAATTGATTTGGGCCACCAGGGCCCCCTAGAGCGTTGTGTGAAATCTCCAACCTACGCAGAAAATAATACCGCCAATCGAATTTTCTAAATTCGAAAGTTGAGGGGGGTCACCAATACCCGTTTTGCCCTACAAGCCCTCCATATGCCCTAAATCGCCGAAAAAACTAGTTGCGTGTGTATTTACACGCACTTCCCCCTGGGAGTTAATACTGTACCAGATATGCTCAAACCACCAATTATACAACACTTATATCATATTTGAACCTTGTATCCTAGCGCGGGTGTGATGCTAAATAAGAGCACAAAAATTGGAAACACGGCAAAGTACCAAAAATCACAGGACAGATACCACGACCAACCAAAACACTGGTAAAACGGGACATAGTCATTCCATTTTACAAGCTCTTGAATATACAGTAAGGGTTTCCACCAATCCCGATGACAAATATTGACGGCTTCGATTGACTCCTGGCCAACCGGCCCTACGCCAAATAAGGGCCAAAATGCCACTTGAGAGAAAATTCCAATGGCAAGAATGGGAGTTAACCGCATATACCGGTTTGTCAAATACAGTAGATAAGCTTAAAATATTTATTTACTAGAATGCCACACAATACTGATAAATACAGTAGTCTATTTAATTAGATTATATAAATAAAAGAAATATATCACTTATAGCCATGACTAGCCATTATTGTTAATTTAGGTCATAAATTATGGGCCAATCTATACACAAAACTTTTTATGTAGAGAGAACATTTGACACAAATTTTATCAATACGGAAAAAACCCTATTAGTGTTAATATCACCAACAAACTGAACCAATTTCTTTGTTTAATAATTTCATTGGTCAAACAAATAGGACGCCCATTCTCGCTTAAATGTTATCAATAATTTAGTGCTTGTTTATCTGGATGTGGCGAGTAGTTCATATAAGTTCACTATTAGTAAACTTAAAATAAAAACAAATACCCCATAGTAACCAAATTATCTCTCGCAAACAAAAACATTTTAACCTCAACCTCTACGGCCCCGTTTTGGTTCCTGAGAGTTAAACTCGTACTCTTAACAATTAAGTTTTATTACCTGGAATTGCCCGGACACCACGAAATGTCCTTGCTATCATTCCAGTTCCAACATAAGCCACTAAAAGACCTCCAATAACAAAAAACGTATCAACACAGAGCGTTGCTCCATGGAAATATGCCCATTTGCCCTCACGCAGTTGCAGAAATATTTCATCCGTATTTTCGAATTGCTCCAGGCCTTGAACCATTAAATGACCCAAAAGAACTGCCATAATAGAAATCACACGCAGTCCAGATAAACAGTTGATTTCTTTTGGATGCCGTTTAACGTCTGTAATTAGGCTGTCAAAATTCAATTTAGATCTGCCATACAGTCCCTACCTAGTTAACGGGTACCTAGTTAACGGGTACTAACTAGTTAACGGGGACGATTTTCAACATTTTTTTATATCCGTTAACTAGGTAGGGACTGTATGTGAATTTAAATCTGCCATATCTCAAATGCGAGTCTTCAAAAGCATGTTACGTTTGTATTTTAGTTCCCAATAACGTTTCCGGCTATGTTTCCCATTATAATTATGGTCACGCTTAACGTTATATTTCTAAGTAATTCCGCGACCTATAACGCCCCCTCTTCCGGTTACGTTGTCGGTTTCGTTCCCGGTATTTCTAATTATGTACTCAATTATGTTTTCTGTTACGTTTTTGACTACGTATAGAACCAGAAAAAAAATCGTTCCATGTTCTTGTAAAAACATTTTGGACAGCCTATCGGTAAGTTTCCGCCAGTTCCGCATCAAGCTAAAGTGAGCTTCTTTTGGGACCAAATCAAAATGAATGTATTCTTTGACGGTCGACCATATAACTGGTAAAGAAAGTACGCTCATCGTGAATATAAAACCAATAAAAGTTCCCTTTGACACACGTTCCCACGGTTCCGACGGTTTACGAACCCTTTTAAATGGACTTTTAATAGGTTGTGAATGTAGAATGTGTTGTTACAGATTATAACATGTATATGTTCGTATAAATGTATTCAATTATTTTTACTGGGTGCTTTGAAAATGGTCGAGGGTTAAAACATGCACATTATGAGATGTATACATATTCAAATCTATAAATTGTTGAAATTTAAATTTACATTTTTTTCCCTTTTTGTACAAAAATTGTTGTGTGAAGATTTTCCGAATTATGACTTTGACTGTCTAGCTAAATTAATATTTTCCGAAATTGAGAAAACGAAAATTTTAGAAATTACAGATTTCAGAAAATTTTGATACCTCTCTGTACCTAATTTTATTTAGGTCATGTTTTTCAACCCTAGCTGACAGCAACGGAAGAGGATTTTTGACCGGCAAAACCGTAATCATATTCGCATACTTTTTGGCATGTCGCAGTCATCATCAACAAAACTTCTTTCGCCGAACAAGAACGTGGAAAGCATAGTCCCCGCGTAGAAAGATAGTCCCGGCCTGGGTTAATGGGAATATTATCGGGTGTGCAATTCAAAAATGATTCACCAAAACGACAGACATCGGTTAGATTGAATTCTTTGAGTTCAAACCACCACCCTTCATACTTCAACTTGCCATCAACCGCACCGTATTTTGCCCGATCCGTACATTGGTCAATACGACCCCATAATTTGGGTCGGACATAATCCAAGGGAAATTCGTGTCCTTGAAAAAGATGCAAACGAATTAAATAATTTTTCATTAAATACGCAGAGTCCCCAAGTAACTGTCCATAAAATTGTTTTGGAAAGTGGGTGTTGAACATTTGAAATTTAGTTTTAAAAAAATAGCGATGCGCACCCTACCTTTAAATTTAAGTTGATTATAATAGCCAGGAAAATTCGACGGCATATAGCGTTCACCCCAAGAGTCACACATTAAAAGAGCCTCTTCATCACCATCCGCCATGTCCTTACGCCATCGTTGAACTTCTAAGGCGCAAACGGACCGCTCCAATTTGTCCACAAAATTTTGAACAATGCCACATTTTTGAAGGTACATTTTAGTTAAGTTTTGGGGGTAAATTGGGGAGCCAATAATTGGTAGGTGACTGCATCCAGGATCACAAATTGATGGGAAAATATTTTCAAATCAGCAATTGAACGAGAACGTGTTATTTATTGAAAGTTTAACAATTTTTTATGCGCTGAAAAATTCATGAAATTTGGATCCTGAGCTATCCGGTAAATCCGGTCGAATAGGGTCATCAAACTGGAAAAATTTGTTCTCTTGAGCAATTTCGTTGTGTAGGTCTTCTGCCGTGCATGGCGAGTCTGAAGCGGAGCATTCCCTAAGAGCACTATCAATATTTGACGCTGGTTTTCTTTGGCCACCCAGCAAAAAAATATCACTATATGAAAGCACAGAAGCAAGTGGTAAAAAAATAAAAATCATCCAAAAAAAAAATTAAACAAAAAATGATATAATTCAATTACGAACGAAATAATATGACATCTGCCTCGAGTTTACTGCTTAATATTGTGCAAAAATTGGTTTATCCAAAATTCAATTATTTGCTCATAAAATAAAGTTGCATGTTTAATGACTAAACAATTATTAATGTTGACAGATTATAGTCTGTTACCACCTTAATAATTGTTGTTCTATCCAAAACTGTCTTAACTGTACACGTGGTTAACCGGTGACCTTCAAATGAAGTCCATGACTGGCAGTTTAATACATTTACAACAGTAAAAGACAATATGGTATGTAGGTAAATGACATACAGTAGACCAAAAAACGATGTTCAGTAAATCATGAACAAACGCTTTCTCGGGTATTCAAATAAACTCGTAGGGAAGGCCGTGCGCATCAACACAGGGAATTATTCAGCCGTACAGAGTAGATCCACAGAAACTGATTTGTATACACCACATTATACACCACCTGCCTACGTAAGTTTACAAAACTTTTCGAAAAAAGCTGTTAATTTACGCGAATTTTCTTAACTTACGTGGGTAGGGCGTAGGTGGAAAAATTGTCGCGAGCAGACTGTTAACTTTCATGCATTTTGTTAACTTACGTGAATTTTGTAAACTTACGTGGTATTAACTTACTTAGGTAAGTAGTGTATATAAGTGAATGTATACTTAAGTGACTGTGCACTATGTGTCAGTGACGACCACTACATTATCTGGTTGGTCGATACTCTACCGGTATGTATCTAGTGTACTACTTTCAAATGAATTTTTTTGACCGTGATTATTTTTTGATTACCTTGATTGTGGAATAACGTTACGCAGACAATTTATTACGCAATTCAACAAAATATTATAAGATAATCCATAAACAAAAAAAAACGTTTTTGGGTTTTTTAATAGCTATTTAGGCACAGAAATTATCAGCAACAGCAAATAGCATTGGATATTCGCCAAAATCTTTTAAAAGTGATACTGAAGGTGATCGAGTAAAAGTTCTGGTGGCGGATGAGAACGTCCATCGTTCAATATCCCTAGAAAAAAAAATTTCAAGGAATTTTAAAATTTATATTTAAAAATCAATAACTTTATATAGTATTTAGTCATTTGGTGGTCATTTTATATTAAAATCATTTTTATGGCTTACATAGGCTGTGTTTGATTAGTTCCACCAACGTGGTAGATATTGTTTTGAATAACTATACTTCTATGCCCGTCTCTTTCTCCGAGAAGACTTTGAATTTTATGCCATTTTCCGTCAAATTTTACGACAACATCTCTCCATCCACCACTTTCACCACCAAATAAATATATATCGCCATTAAAATACACAGCAGAGGAATCGAATAGGTAATCTTCATAATATGTACCTACTTTCGGGAGTGAGCCGTTACGGATCTTAAGAGGTTGTTCAAAATCGAAAAATTTCAGAATTTCATGCAAAATCTGGATTAAAAAACCAAGTAGATATCATTGAAAATTTCAAAACTCATTCCAAGCCAGTTTTTCTCAAATATCATTGAAAATGTTGCGTGAAATATAATTTATTTCAACCACTACTCCAAGTATGATCATGACTATCAAGTGATTCAACCAATAGATTTTTTCTCCCGGCAATAGCGACAAGACTGTTCTTGTATCCAGCATTTATTCATTCGTTGTTGTTTAAATAATCACCATATTGCATACCTTATTACCTAACTAACTTTTTAAACAACTTACCCAAAATTTGCCCAAAAAGTTTGAAAACTTGCTATCAGATGAATCAATGCCTTGTATGAGACCAGCTGCCCTCCCTGATGCGATGCATTCGTAGTCGGTGCGGTTGAGAACGAGTCATTTATAAGTTTCCAGCAGTGATTCTCGTTAGCATGATCATCTGTAAACGGAAAGCAAAGATACATGGCTTGATTAAACGTTGAACACGACCCATCAAAAAGATCAAAGGGTAAAGTTCCCTTTTGCGAAACGGAACATTTTCCTACTTCGGATAATTGCCGTCTGTTATTGTAACCACCAGCGAGCAACATTTTACCTTTGAAATATAACAAAATAGGCAAATGGCATCAAAAAATATATCCTCGTAAAAAAGCTTGTGCATGACTCACCATTATAGACGATAGAACACGCGAAAATTGCTTCAGCATTCGACTGGTCAAATTTGGGAGAAATATCGGTCAAATTTTCTTTACTACCAAACCATTTGAAAATAACAGCTTGATATCCATTGGCCGAATTGAAAGCAAGAACGGTCTCATTACCGTTGATGGTTGTTGAAGCAATTATTTTTAGTAAAATAAGAAACAGTAAACTCATATTTAGCAAACTGGTTAATGTGAATTCACATGATGACACTTTGATAGATATCAAACAACTACTATAGTTATTAAATAAAAAGCCTACACATAAGCGTTGTCATTAAAAACAAATAAGTATCTGTAAAGTATTCCTTAAAGGATTTTTTTTTAACTTTTTAACAACAAAATTTTCATAGTATTACAACAGTGATCCCACATGCATTATTGTTTAAGGGTGGTATACCCGTAATTGATGAGAACTTTGCTGCAAGCTCTTTTTGTGACAATCAACTTTGGTCTAATTCAATTTAATGTCTTTGTTTAAACCCAACCATAATTTCCGATTCATTTAGTTAAAGGGATAGACCGTAGGCAGTCAAATTAAAACATGTTTCGGACTGCTAATTATAACGTGTTACAAACGTGTTAGTTACAGTCCTCCCCTCTTAAGTGCCGTCCCCTTATTAAATGCCACGTTTTTTTTTATTTGAAAAAACTCTCCTAAAGTGCCACATTTTTTTTTGTTTGGTCAAAAACACAAACATGAAATCAAGATAGTCAAAGATCACATAAAGTGAATTTATTCAATTGCATGGAAGAAATAATTTAAATAATCATATGCAGTTTTGGAAGTAATAAAAATTTTTCCAAAATAAAGATAGAAAATATAATACTGGGTTTGAGCTTCAAATCCAACCAAATAGGCTAAATTATCGTTTTTGATTGTCGTTTTCGTTGAAGAGGAAACATGTATTTGTCTATTCGGTTTTTGAATCATCTTTTTCCGAATAAGTATTTGCCTTGAAAGCAAAGTCCGGTTTATCAGTCGGACACTCAGCATCCGTTTTGGTAATCTCTTTTTTGCATTTTTCTTCTTCGACCCTCGGACAAATTTTGACCCCGCACTGTAATTGGTATGTCATCTTTTTGCTACCCTCGCCGACAATAAAACTGTTGAATTTGAAATGTGCTTTCTCGTCAACTATTTTTTCTGGCGTTAACTGTTCAACGCCGAATGTTGTAGCGTAACAGTTGTCATCAATGAGATCGATCGTTTTTCCATTTTCCATCACAATTTTACACTCATCAACAAGAAATTTGGTAACATCCTTTAAGCTGTCAACTTGCCAGTCGATGCACGGATAAAGTGGCTCTCCAATGAAAACATTTCCGTCATCAACGGGCGTTTCGTATTCGGGATCGACGTAAATCGTAATGTTAAATCCTTGATCGAGATCTCCAAATTCGATTGCCTCGCCCTCAGTGTCAACTGAGTGTACATTGAACGCATCCGAGTTAATTTTGACCTCCGAGCGGTAGGCACACTCGAACAGGACTTCGGCTTTCAAAATTGGATTTTTCAGGAAAATATCACGCCCATTTAGTTTGATTTCTTTTTGGGTGACGACGAGTTTGTAACCGAATACCAAATGTTCAACGTCATCAATATCCCGGGTTTCTAAGCTCATTTCACAAGCGCCAAGATCACATGACGACCTCCAGCGACCGTCACTAAAAGAAAAAGTGCCGGGTTGATCTGCGAAGGGATTCGGCGATTGATTATCTTCCACGCCGAATAACTTTGAGTCGAAATCCAAATTCATAGAGTCGTATTGGCAATCAAGATTATAGCAACTTGAGTCGTCTTTTTTCATTTTGCACTTAATTTGGGTCAAAAACGTCGTTATTTTATCGTCGAAAAATACTAAGCTATTAAGGACCGGTCAGTCATGTTGTCTACAAACTGAACCCAAAAATCAGAAATGACCATTTTTGTCACACATTTGATGTTTTTATTACAATTTACTTAAAACTTAAAGGGTTGTTAAATAAGTAGTTTAATATTCATGTTTTTATATACTTAAAGAATTACAAACCACAATACAAACCAGGGCTGAAAATTTGAAATGAGCTGTGCTGAGCTGGCCTTTCGAGCCAAAAAATAATATTGAGCTGTCCTGTGCTGGGCTCTCGAGACCAAAATAAAACATGAGCTGGCCTGTCGAACTGCCCAGCCAACTGGCTGTTGCCGAGCCCTGATACAAACTATAATTCAAAATTCAATAAAACCGTAGTACCTTATCTGGATATGGCATAAATACGAAACTGACATTATTCGATTCGTTAATTCTTATTTTTTCTTTTTATATGGAATGTTAATTAGAAATTTTGACATTAAAATTTAGACCGTAGGCAGTCTGTAACTGAATTCCATGCCACTAACTAACAATGGATTAACAATAGCATGGTTGAAAACTTTTTTACGAGTCAACAAGATTCTCAATGAACGGCATGGAATCTCTTTTACTAAAAATACTCAATTTAAGAACACGAATTAGGATGAATAAAAAAAAACATATGTATCACTGAGTACTTAGTATTTCGGCTTAAACGTCTTGTAGTATACTGTGCTATCAGTAAAGTATGACTAACACATTTTTGCGTTTGATTTTGGACCCCAGTCTTAAGATCTTCAGTGTCAAACTCCCAGCAGTCGTTCAAACATTTGCCATATATAAACTCACATGTTCCGCCTTCGGTACATCCCGTTTCGCACCCGTCTCCAAGGCAAACATAGTCTGGCATAGCATTGCATGTAATTTTGCTCAACCCACTGTCATCACATTTCGACCCTTTAGGGCATGAGCCCTTTTCGCATGTCTTTGTAGGCACGCAGGTATGCTTTCCATCCGTGCCGGCTTCACAGTGCGTCCCGGTATCACAAGCAACGACGCCTCGACAGTCGGGATAATCGAAAGTACAATCCCGACCATAGCAAAGGCCATCTTGACACTGGCGACCTTGACACTCACGTCCAGCTGCCGCATCGGCTTTGCAAAGGTTAATCTTCGAGGAAACATTTGAACAACTAGATCCGGTTGGACATGTGTACCCGCTCGTGCAATCATCATCGGGGAAACTGCAGTCTGCGATGTTTTTCATACAAATTTTATCATCATCTCCAGTTCCACAACCGAGTCCAATGCATGGCCGGCCGTTATTGGCTACACACATGTATTTAAAGTTGGACATCATGCACGCGGATCCGGCAACGCACTCTTGCTCGGGAATGCGCGTATTTCGCGCTCCAATGACCCGACAATCTGGGAAGAAACTGCACGATTCGTCCCCAACAAGCTCCCAAAACTTTGTCGGACATGATTTTTTGGATTCGCACTCGCTTCCGAAACATATCCAGTTTTCCCAGGCTTGACATCGACTCGAACCGTCAAATTCGGAATCAAAGCAGACTTGCACGTCGTCCGTTCGAGAATCACGTTGAGGATTGCGCTGCCGTAGACCGCTTTGCGCACTTACACCAGCAATTAGTAAATTTTTCTTCCATGCCATATCTATATGAATAGTTATAGTAATGCTTTTGAGTTATTTAATTTTCAAAAAAATATAATTTCATTTACCGGTATATATACCGTGTATCCAACAGTTATAGTTCTCGGTTTCACCCGGATTTGACTTTATTAAAAGTGAGCATTATCGCAGTGATTTTCAAACGCAAAAAAAAAAAAATATGTTACCACTTTTTGGTAACGTTGCTTGACAGCGCGTCTGAGGCCTATGTAGCCCGGTCCTTTTTATAGCTCAATGAAGCTCAAAGAATGGAATGCTCTGAATTCTATAGCCCAAAGAAAGAAATAGCTCAAAAAGGTCCAATGACAGGCCACATAGGCCTCAGACGCGCTGTCAAGCAACGTTACCAAAAAGTGGTAACATAATTTATTTTTTCGCGTTTGAAAATCACTGCGATATAATTGTAGGATATACGTTACGTTGGCATAACAGTGATTTTTAACATTTGTTTGTATCAAAAACAAGTAAAACCTTCTTAACCCCGATGCGCCGGTGCTAAAATTGGTGTGCGATTTCGACTACATGTGGCTCTCACGGTTAAACCACTTTTTTAAGTGGTTGATTTGACTAAACTAAATAAATTAGACGAATGTTAACTTTCTATAACGGGAACTTAACACTATTTTCG
>SCLG01000064.1:47962-155010 GCA_004367875.1 Oikopleura albicans
AAAAAAAAAAGTTATATTTTAAACATTTCAAAATTTTGAAGATAAAAAAAAATAAAAGATCAAAGTTTGTGTTCCAATAAAAAACTCACCGAAAATAGTTCTCTTTTGTCAAGATTATCTTCGATAGTGTAAGTGATGAGCCGATTAGTATTTATAGGAATGGTGGCCGCTACCGCTGACGTGTCTAGTAACGCTAGTGCTCATGTAGGCGTCCTCTAGAAGGGCTGACCTTGAACGGAAGTCGCAAATCCCTCTAACAGGCTACAGTATTTACTAAACACGTTATAATCGTGGTTTGTAACTACACGAATTGCCTAGCATAGTTAAACATCAGTCTGTTTCATGTTTCCCAAAGAACTTATTGGATCATGTTCAACTCATTCATTGTTGTGGATTGAATGAGCATATCTCTTCAAATTCGATGTAATTCAAAGGTTCGTCATTTTCCTAAAACATGATTTTCATAAATCTTATAAAAACAAATCTAGCGAGTTTTCCCAACATTGCTTTTTCGGAGCATATATTGCTACCATGTTTTATAGGTACCATTCATGTTTTTTCGCAGAAACGTTTCTTGCGAAAAATGGAACTCGTTTACCAAGGTCGTTCGCTAAAAAACTTATCTTGTAGACAACGACAAACCAGTTTTTGTGATATTATTGCGTATCCTCATTTATCCAGAAAAAGGCAAACTCAAACATTAAGATGCTCAAACATTAAGATGCTCAAACATTAAGATGTTTTCGCCTAAGCCATGCCGATTTATGTTTACAAAGTTAGTTCAATTATTTTAACACTTTCTAGCCCTTTAGGTGCTAAGATAACTGGTTAAGCGGTGTAATCTATATAAGGTTTGATAGTGTCGTGGACCTCATTTTTTCATTTTATTTTTTTCGTACAGTACAGGACTTTGTATAAGAGTTTGAGCTTAAAACACACCATAAACCGTCCTTACTCATTTTATCAAAAGACGCGTCGCGACGAATGTTACTAAAAATGTAATAATTTTTACTAAACATATTTGTAGTTTGAAACTGCAGAATAGATTACTATCATTTTTCCTCATGGTTCCTACTGATCATGTTCGATGATGTTGAACTCACTTTTTCATGATTATAATTTCAATAGCACTTCAGCTTCGAGTTAGCTTTCGATTTATTCAGCTTTCGATTTATTTGGTCGTATGCAACTAGCAAATTGCTCGCTCTCTTCTTTATTTTTTTGTTTTCAGAAAAAGAAAAACGCTTTTTGGCCGCCAATGAGACAACTGAGATAGGAACAGAAGTACTAAGATCACCGGAAAAAAGATCTTCGTAAAAACGACGAATCACAAAGCAGAAGTAATGTTCATTCGATGCAGTTTTTTCAGACTTCAACCATTCTAATTCTATAAAAATTAAGCGATGTTAAAAAATTCACATGTTAAAGCAAAGCCATATAAAAAGCAAGGATAAAATCAGGATTTTTTTCTTACAATCGGACAACTATTGTACCTTGATTTATTGTTTAAATACATCTAAAATGACTTCGTGACAGTTATATTTTGTTCTAAAATATCGAAAGTTATTAGCTTCTTTTTAAGTAAACCTGGTAATGTACATTTTCGATATATTTGACCTTATTTCGCGACCCTTATTTCACGGTTCTATTTTTCGCGAAAACAATGTCGTTCATTTTGACAACAACGAAATTTGGAAAATAAACATTCACCCAAATTACCATCATAACAACTTACTATTGTCGGTAAATTCAACTTCGTTCATTTTTCTTTGTTCCATAAAAAAACGAAATACATGAGTATAGGAGCTTAGGATGACTGCTAGACTATAATTAGAAGTCAAAATATACTCAAACAGAGCACGTTTTGAACCAAATTAGAGCAAAGTTTGATAATCTATTTTTTATGCAATTTTGCATCTTTTTTTTGACGAAAAAGTACTGAAATTGCTATCATGTCAAAATAAGATAAAACATATAAACTGTAAGTTATAGTCTATCAATTAAGCTATGTCTGATATTACATTGATTGTCATGTTAGATAGTTAATAGTAAATGGGTTTTATGGACTATCCATGTCATACATATAATATGTTACATGTATACTGTACATATATATTGGCCTGTTTCAGATTAAAAAAATCTCGAATTTTTTTTTTTGTCTGAAAACCTCAATATAGGGTAAATCGATGCTGAAAAACACTTTGGCAAAAACAGTTTTTCGTTTTAACCCTTTTTTCATCCCTTTTTTGATGCCTGAAGGGTGCGTTTGGGAACCTTCTTGGGAACCGCCTACAGGGAGTTCTGTACATCGTAAACAGCTCAATCTGAAACAGGCCCATCTGAAACAGGCCCATCTGAAACAGGCCATTTTATTGGTGTATGGTCTATACGAATAGTTGGTAACAATAGGGAACAAGTGAAATCAATTATTAGGAAGATATTACCATATGAGCGATATGATACTGTCATATAACATTGCCGTGACCGTAACAGGAAATTAAAACCGGGGCTGCTTTCTAGCTCTACGAAGATGTAATTCGAATGATAAACACATCCTCTGTTTCATGGCCCATGAAAAATCCGCAATTAGGATTATTGCTCCCAATTAGGAAGCCGCAAAAATAAGATCGGCCGTAGTTATGACGGTTCGAAAGCCTCCATCAACTTTGGATGTAATTAACAAAACTCAAAGTAACCGAATAATGAAATATATACCGGATTGTCTTATCTATCCCTATCTACCTACTTATTCATCCTATTAAGGTCATCCTACCTCAGCCTTATACGGAAACGACATAGGAATCGTACGCTTGGATAAGGCTCGTTAAAACATATGTAGAATTAGAATTGATAAGATCTAATTATCGTGTAGTTTTAATCGAATTTTCTGGAATATAAACTAGTGTTGTGAGTCACGACAACTTGTGACACGACTGTGATTAACATAAATGTAATGTTAATTGTATGACATGGAAAATCCATACTATCTACAATGACATCTAGCAGTACTTGAAACATGAGTTTCACAGAAATATACCGCTTGACTTACCAAGTTATCTGCTATATCATATGGCACATATACTACCATGGTATATGGTCAAAAAAGTTATTACACGTTATAGTTTATACCTTGATCATTCAAACCAATTCAGGCTATCGACGGGTCAAAAAACATGATTCCACAATTCCTTACAGACAAATCCGGACCGTTATCCCTACACACCATGCAATTTCTCTCATAATAAGTCTGCTCTACTTTTCCGTTACTGAAAGTAAGAATAATGAGGTATTTAAATTGAAAGCATAAGGTGGTACGCGTTCTTCCAGCCACTTTTGCCTTTAACTGCTTAGAACGTAGGTGGAATAGGTGGAAATGATGCAAGTCAGTGCATGAATATACCAAAGAATTATTATCCAATGAGAAACCGGCCGGATAAATGTACGAGTAGATTTTTTTTGGTATCCATCATTTTATGAATTCCTTAACAACAAAAATTAAGAACCAGTAAGCGTCGTCATTTGATTGTATGATAAAGTTAAACCCATATCTCATGGTACCCGGATAAACGCGCAGTGTGTGAGCGCGCTAATCGCAACATTTTTGAATTCACCTCTTTCACACCTAAATATATTTGCTCATACTGACTAAAAATAACATGTGATAGTGAGGTTGAAAAATGTCATTTTTGACAGCAAACGTACCGGAAAATCAGCTATGCCGCATAGCCGATGCGCAATTTCATCTTATGAAAATTCGGATAATTAGCATTAACACCTGTCTAAATCTAGGGTAGAGCAAGTTGTTCTCAAACTTATATTAGCTCACCGTGACAACCGGCTTTCCGAAAAACAATACAATTGACGCTTATTGCCGTTCAGAGAAAGTAATAATTATTTTGTTATCTAATTATTATATCACACTTACATTTACAGTGTGTCATAGTGGTGATATACACTTACATTTACAGTGTGATATACACTTACATTTACAGTGTGTCATAGTGGTCGAGTACCGCGCTTTCTAGTTTTTAAGCTTTCATAACATGTGATTTCGAAAAAGCGCGGTACTCGACCACTATGACACACTGTATAAACGCTTAAAATTATGTAAGATTAGTAACTGCTGGATAATATTCAAACATTTTGTACATTGTGAGAAAAAACTAGAGTCTCGAATTTTGTGTCATTTTCAAGCAAAACTAAAACTAGGACGATAAATACTAGAATTGATTACATTGAAAATATTGAATATTTCCAGAAGGAATCATATACACAGGATATACTATGTTTCAGATATGCCTTTAACCGCCCAGCGGAACCGGGTTAACCGTCGACTTTTGAGCTAATTTTTTTTTCAGAGCTAACGCCTACACGGCGTGTCTTTAACCGTCCAGTTTCCTTTAACCGTCCGGAACCGGGTTAACCGTCCAATTTTGAAAACATTTTAGTGGATGGTTAAACACATAACCTGTGTATTTCTAAGGGTATAAAAAATGGTAACGATTTTGAGTGATGACGATTTTGATAACGATTTTGAGGTAGCGACTGTATTACAATTCTGAAATTAAAAAAAAATGTGTATACGACATATTAATTTTATAATAAATTTATTATTTTGACTTAATCCCCATGAACGATTAGCTCATCTCTGAACCTTTTTTGTTTCAAATACATTGACCAGAACAAAAAAAATATATAAAAATTAAAGGTTTGTCTGGAGAAAGTGTAAGTCCCCAAAAAAACTTCGACAAAGCTCTTTTATTCAGATACCGTAGAACAAAATTGAGCTTGCCTCAAAGACCGATTTAGACGTGTCATAATCACACTGTCATTGTCAATAATTGAGCCGTAATATAAATTAACACGTCTATAATTGTGTGTCACTTACGGTACCTCAAAAAACATTGTGTAAAGTGGGCTGGATAGGGTGCTGTAGCCGTACAGCACCCCGGGTGTCGAAAAATCACCAGTTGTACCATGTGGTCCATGGGTCTCTTAGTCAGAGACCCTAACGTATTCTGACTGTTTTATGTGAATTTCAACAATGAAGCTATCTGATTGTAGTCTGGAATATTCTACAAAACTCGTACCGTAAATTTAAACTGAGGTAATAATTAAGTAACCTATCCTATAAAAAGACCTCAATTTCTTCATGAAGCACATAGTTCAATATTTTACTAGATCCAATAACTAAGTCTTGAAATGAAGGTAATTACAACAATAATGGTAATTGGGACTTGTTCACTAGGTGATCTTATTGGGTGGAATCGAATGGGAAATAATCTTCATGCTCGAAAGTTGTACCGAAAGCCATCGACACCATGTCACTCCACTTTTCGAATGATTTCTGGCTCCGCTAAACGTCGACAAAATTTTCTTCCAGTACAGGCACAAGCAAACCTGAAATTATGGCGCAAGCGACGTGCAGCACGATGTGGAGGTCACAATTAAACGCGAATATTGATGACTATAAGAGCTTCAGACGCTTGTCAAAATTAGCCTTACTGTATCCAGCAGAGAAAATGAAACTGCAAAACATATATGTCGTCATTAGCGAGTTGCTAATTTTACCGTACTATTGGCCGTATAATACGGTAATTTACCGTTATATTCGACACTTTAAGGCTATTGTAATGCTACGAAATAACAAGATATTATTCCATTACGTTCTTAGAAACTCCGGTGAAAATGAAAAGTTTTTTTTTCTTCAATACAGTACCGCTTCAACTGTTCCCTTTGATTTGTATTATACACTTTTCCATATCATTTAACTGCGATATAAGCAAAACACATTAAAACATCTGCACTGAATATTTTTCTTTCTTAAAGATTGACTCAATTTGTCAAAATTTAATTTTATTCGTTCACATTTTTTCCTGCTACGATCTTGTTTTTGTAATAAATTGACATTGGACATAACCTGCGGCCATTAGTAACAGTTTTCCCATCTTTGAGCAGAATTCCAGTTTGCTAGCTGAATAAGCACCGATATAAAAGAGTATTGGGTTTGTCGGGCAAAATATATTCAGTCTTGTTTATCTGAGTTCGATATACCCAAAGTATATCACTGATCTTGACACTGTCGATTTTCTCGTTTGCCTAGCCTGATGATTGGGATCTACGACACCCAAAATATCGTTTATTACAAAGTCATAACCATAAAAACTGTTCAAAGTAACATCCGACGGATGATAAAATTCTTTTCGCTGAACTGACAGATAAGTAGGGGGTAGACCGGGAAATTTTCGTCAAAAACCAAATACAGTGCTCCTTCCTTTAAGGGCCACCAATCCCTTAAGGGCCACGATTTTTTCGGGTTGAACAACTGTCCCTTAAGGGCCACATTTTTCCTAGCATCAATTGTCCTTCGCACACTATAGGTAATATACTGCCGCAGAAGTTTTACCGATCTCAAAAAAGACAAAACAATCGCCAATAAACAATTTTTCAATAAACATACAAACTGATAACGAAAAAATGCGTTTACAAGCAAAAACAACAAATAAAAATAATAAAAATATGTTTTTTAGCGAAAACTTGTCTAAAATGGCCGGCAATCCCTTAAGGGCCACGATTTTTGGGTCCTGATGGTGGCCCTTAAGGGAAGAAGCACTTATCTGACTTTGACCGACAAACCCATTTCCCGGTCTACCCCCTACAGATAAGGGATCATACGAGTTGGTCGTTCATTTTCCTTGATGAAGCGAAAGAGGAGGAAAAAGGCAGATAAGTACCGGACAAATAAAATCATGTCCTGTTCAATTTTCCTGGTCTTACAGTTTGTTTTATATAGCAGCGGCTCAACTCTATCAGTCAAGCAATTACGATAAGGCATGTTTCATATAGCTCGTATGGACTTAGGACCCGTATCCCGCATTACGTATCAAATGGTAATAATCATTTTGGTCAAATGGTAATGTCAAACGGTGAATTACCATTTAGAATTACCATATAAAGATAGCAATTAAAACTTAAAACGAATCAAAAATTACCATTTAATGGTAATGTCATGACATGTCAAATTGTAATGTCAAATACTTAAGTATACATGTAATTGAAAATTTTGAAGATCTAAGATATGTGTGCATATTGTAGGCTGCACTGAGTTTAATTACATATAGTTTTCCCTAGCGCAAAATACTGGGTAATTACTACTGGTTGAGTTTCATGAAAATCGGCTGAGCGTTTTTCGTGTCGGTATAAGATGATATAAAGACCATTTTTCCCTTTTTTATTTTGAATTAGGGTGCCCCCTTTTTTCCTGTTTATGATTGGGCCTCTACATAAAGAATGTAAATCTTAATTTACAAATGGCAATTATTTTTTTCTCATTGATTTTTTGCCTCATTTCAGTTCACTAAGTAAATACAAAATGCAAAGTAGACATACCTCCCAAACTCATACCTGCACAAAATCATACATCATAAATTATGAGTCATTATAGACTATAATTTATAGTCATTACAAATTGTTCGATATAATTAATGTGAATATAGTTGAGTATTGATAAAGAGAGGAGAAAAGAGAGGCACCCCACTGTCAGAAAAAAAAAATAAAATTGCTCTATTCTAGAGACGCGCAGGCGATTTTCATGACACTCAACCGGTAGCTTAAGGAATACCAGGAATGTATAATGCATTCAGTGTCAGTTACATGACCAAATCTTCTAGCGAATCGGTTTGTTAGTAAACTCTTAGGCTATGAATCCCAATATTCGCATAATTGGACCAAATTGGACGCAATTTACGTGTTAACCCTTAAGGAGGGGTCCGTCGTGTTGTTTACAAACTGTACGTTCAGGAAAACCATTTTATAAGCTCATTATATTGAAGCAATTTCACTGTTTTTCCTATGTATGAATGAAGCACCGCTTCCGGCATCTTATGGAATTATTTTAGGTGACATACTCCTCAGAACCGATCGCGTAGTTGACCTTGAACTTGCCGAAAACTCATAATTGACGTTTGAATTCCGCCAACCCTAGAAGTGCTATGAATTTTCTGTTTTTGGTGAAATGTTTGGAATAATAAGACGCAAAAAATGACCTAGCCTTTTTTTCGTAATTGATCTAGAACGAAAAATATTTNAAAAAAAAAGATATCGAAAAAAGGCTAGGTCATTTTTGAGATAAGTCATTTCGTAACATTATGTCAAAAAAAGAATATCGATAGCATTAACATGGTTCGCTGAATTCAAACGTTTCCATTATTAAAGGACGTTTTTTCCAAAAAAAAAATCGAAATTGGTCCGAAAAAATCTGTTTCTTGTCAAAATTTTCAACCAAATTATGTTAAACTATTTTTTCGGTCATTGTAGACTACCATCATGCACGAATTAGAATTTGAAAATTATGTAAACCCTAAGTATTTTTCAAAAATTGTATGGCTATTTTTATTAATTTCAATTTCGGTCAAAATTTTGAAAGCCCGAAATTTCTAGAACTCAGTAGCCAAGTGAACTTGGCTATGCTTTATAATATTAGTAAACACCTTGAACTGTAGTAAAAACATTAAATTTAGGACACAAATACCCTTCAAGAATTTTCAGGTTGAGTTTGTACACAACATGACGGACCCCTCCTTAAGCACGATTATTTAGCACATCCCCCTTCTACTCCTCTCCAATCGTACGTAAAATCTCACTATAAGCAAATCGATGGTTCTGAAGCAAATGAGCATACTCTCGAAGGCTCCCCGACCACCCATGGACATTTTTGGTCGATTTGACCACAAAAAAACACAAATTCAAAAACGATTAACCGGGCGACGTACGGAGTTTATTTTTTGCAGGCTAGTGCACCATTGATTTATTCACAGTTTTGGAAAAGTATGATAGAAAAAAAATGTGCGTAAAAACTATTTATTTCAAATAACTTCTTTTTTGAGGTTTTTTACGTTCAATCAATGACTAATTAATTTTTATTACGTAAATAAAATTTCAATGTGTATTTGCTCTTCGACTTTGTAATCGATTATTCTATGTTGGTTTTCAATGTTACATCATATAACAACGTGAAACAACTCGAAAATTGCCTTTTTTTATCCTGGCCGGACAAACCTCCGGGGTTCGTGTTTGGGGGTTAAGGAGTTACTCCACTAGGTAGAATTATCTCATTTCAGCGTTTGTTTGGTTTACGCATTGCGTACTACGCATCACAATTTTCCCACGCTTTTTGAGACACCATTTGATTGACTAGTAAAATTCCCGCTCAACTCAAGAAATGGACAAATTTTGCGTATTTATTTATAAAAAAAAATTGTATTTATAACTATACTAGTTGTCTGAAAGATACTTCTATTAGATAAAAGATTGGAAAACAAAGTTGTTATTCCAGTTTTGCTTTATTTGCCATCAGCGTTGGATGCGTTGGGGAAATATTCAAGCGTTGGCCAACGCTCAAATTTTTTCTAAGGCTTAACGCAATTTTATACTGTATGTATGCTGTGTAAAAGCAAGGCGCCCCTTCGACATTTGGTCTTTCTTGTTTAGAATAGTTTTCCACTTATCCGTTATGTATTAGTATTGGAATTGTTGGGTGTTGGGCTGCGCTGGCCTACGACCAACACCCAACCAACACGTTGGGAACGTTGTGCGTTGGTTCGATTTTATTCCCAACGCGTTTGTCGTTGGGAAAAATTCAAGCGTTGGGCGTTGGGGAAATTTGGAGCGTTGGCCAACTTTTCCAACACTGATTTGCCATCATGTTTTTGAAACTCGCAAAATGAGGAGAATTTCAAGACATTTTGGTCTGTAAGTAAAAGAGAAAAAATGGATTAAGATTAATGAGCGGAAACCTAATAAGAATTATAATGTGTATAATTTTATTGAGTGCAAATATTTCGACTAAGCGTCATCATCAGTGCGAATCTAAATCGGTTATAATACAAACAGGGTTTGAAACAAAATATAGTGTACCTGAGTTTGTGTAAAACAATACTGAGGTAATTTTAAAAACAAATATTAAACGAAACAATATAATTCTAGAATGTTTTTTTAATTAAATATATGTGTATTTTAAAGCTGAAATAGGCCCCTAATTCGCCAAAGTAAATCTTATTGATACGCCAGAAAATCTTATTGATACGAAAATTCAAGAAGTAAAAAGTCGTAATTTTGAACGTTCTCCACGACGCGAATTATATGAACGTGAATTGCAAACAAATAATGGGAATTACTATAATTTCGTACTAGATTTTACATCACCAAGATGCGAAAAAGTTGCAAACAAATTACAAAAAATGATTCAACAAGTAACACCAGACTACCACATTAATTTTTGTTTCAGGAATATTAAATTATCCAAAATAATATTTCCCCGTTTAAAACTCACAATTCCGACCAATGAAAAAAGTAATGTGGTATATGACTTTAAATGTGACTGTGGTTTACGATATACAGGAGAAACTAAAAGATTACTTCAAACACGTATTTATGAACATCTAACAAAACCTACATCATCAATATTCGAGCATATTAACCAATGTAGTAATTATACTGAAAATATTAATAATGACCCTAACATTANCTGAACTAAATGAACAGGTTGATTCACGTAATCTGACAATTATATGAAATAGGCCCTTACTTTGGCGAATTAGGGGCCTATTTCAGCTTTAAAATACACATATATTTAATTAAAAAAACATTCTAGAATTATATTGTTTCGTTTAATATTTGTTTTTAAAATTACCTCAGTATTGTTTTACACAAACTCAGGTACACTATATTTTGTTTCAAACCCTGTTTGTATTATAACCGATTTAGATTCGCACTGATGATGACGCTTAGTCGAAATATTTGCACTCAATAAAATTATACACATTATTACGATGACTCAAACGTACAGAGACTAATAAGAATTGATTTTCAGTTTTTCAGAAAGTTTGGATTCACGTGGAAAAAGTACTTTAGGTCATTTTTGCGCTTCTGTATTTGAATAAATCAGGATCGATTTCGGCACTTATAAACCAGAAAAATTTTTGAAGATTATAAATTATAATTTATAATGCAAAAAAATTAATTTATAGCGTTAGGCGTTCAATTTTCATGATAGATTTTTGCGACATTTTTTTTCGTGAATTTCAGCGTGAGTAAACCCAGGGCTCGACATTTTCATTGGCTTGGCTTTTTCGTCTCTCGAAAAACTTTGGCTTGGCTTGGCTGTTTACATTCTAAAAAAAATTGACGTGGCTTTTTACCTTCTCAAAAAAATGGTTTGGCTTTTTACCTTCTTTAAAAAATTGGCTTGGCTTTTTTACCTTCTCAAAAAAATTGACTTGGCTTTCAAAAAGCCAAGCCAAGCCAATCTGCCAGCCGTATTTTTGCTACTTTTGAATAAAACGAAATGTCACTGATTATTTTAATCATTTGATTATTTACAAAAAACCAAGCCAAGCCATGAGCCAAAAAGCCATTCGTGCCGAGCCCTGAAACCCCTTAAACAAAATCTTCTATAAGTGCGTTCCTGGTTAATTTTAGAAGTAACGCTCTTCAAATCCATCCCCTACAAACCAGTAATTTTGCGTACGTATTCAGAAGCATGGTATATCTACATTTTATATTATACAGCGTTCGAGAAGCTTCGACATTTTGGTGTGGATAATAAGCGATACGTAAGATATTAGTAATATTAATATTAAATACGACTCGGATAGATCAATTTACCACAAAGTCTAAGCTTAATCGTCTAAGCTAAATTAATCAGCAAAATCATGAACGTTCAAACAGCCCTAATGATGTTGGCATCAATTGCATTTGGTGATCTTGTTGGTTGGAACCGATTGGGAAATAATGTACACGCTCGTCGCTTATACAAAAAACGATCAACTGCATGTCGCTCGACATTTCGTATGGTTTCAAACCCTGCAACGCATCGACCAAGTTTACTTCCAACGCAAGCACGGGAAAACTTAAAATTGTGGCGCCATCGACGGGCAGCACGTTGCGAAAAGAAAATGCGATCCTGAAACTAAACTGTACTATCCATATTTTTGTATGATGCGAAACGGGCGTTCAATCTGACACGATTAAATGAAGTACAATCAGAAGTTAACTAGATGTGAAAAATCATCTGTATAAATGCAATTTAAACCACTGAGGAGTCCATGTGTATTTATAATAAATTTACAATTTGTAGTATACGAAAAGGTTTAATAAATAATTTATTGTCGCTACTCTAAGTTGATTCATATTGTCGTCATATATAATGACATGAATACCAATAAAACGCGTGTTATATGACTGGTGGGAAGTATGTACCGATATGTTTGAAGGTTAACTACCAGGGATAATGGGTGAAAAGACCTTAATCCAGAAAACCGTAGGGGAAATTGTGTTTAAAAATTGACCGTTATTTTTGAGATACTTGCGAGAAATAATGCCGCATGTAGGGTCAAGGTTAGCACGTAAATTGCATTTTAAAGCGATAATTGAACATGATATTAATGGTAAAATAGACTTAAGGACGGGTATGACTTGTTGTTTACAAAATAATCTAAAAATCAAGAAATTGAAGATTAGACATACTTAAGACTGGTCCTTAAATTAGCTAATTAGGGTTTCCCGTTATGAACACTTTTCTGACACGTTATCTTTGTACACAACAGGTCATAGCCGTCCTTAAGTATTTATGATGAAAATCTTCCTATGTACCCTACATAACTTTGAGATTTGTTTTGTTGGATTCATCTTTTATTCGTGTCCAGTTATGGCACACACCCGTCTGAACAACATTCTGACCTATTTGGTGAATGAAACACATTTTCGAAAAAAAAAATTTCTTCAAATCTTCCTATATGACATACAGGACTTTGGAGATTATTTGCATGAAACCTTAAAGCCATTTTTTTGATAAAGAAGTCAGAAAATTTTTCTAACCATCCTTTTGGGATTGAATGAGTTGTATTGACCCGGCCGTTTAGGGTTGTTTATAGACTACCTTTCTAAGCACACAAATAAGGTAGTCCTAAACCAGGACACCCACTCTAACGAGTCGGTGGTATTGATTAGTGTACAACAGTTGTAATAAAGTACATTGGGCTTGTAATCCTATGGATCGAGGGAGCGTCAGCTGGTTATGCGCTTTCGCATATTAAATGCGGGTACAGGATAACTTTTGACACCAAAAAACATTTTTTAATCTTCCTTAACGTTCTCCAGGAAAGTCGAGAAAAAAAACTTGACAAAATCAAGGTCACTGTTCAGTGATGTCGGAAACCCCCTGTGCCAAGTTTTAGCCAAATCTGTGAAACTAGAAATTTTAACCGGTTTTTATTGAAGATGCCGGTTGGCAAAGATTATCGGCGATACCGCCCATGCAATTTTCTTTAATTCTATAACGGATTCGACAAAAAGTCAAAAATAGCCCTATAGCCTCTATAGTATAGCGGGATTTCAACCCTATAAGTTATAGTTAGGTTCAGGCATACCCGGAATTGTCGAAAATTTATTTTCTGAAAAAGTAGCCCTATAATTTTAAGCCTCATAAAAAGTTATTTGGTGTATACTATATTACAAACAGCGCGGTGAGTTGTTTGCGTGGCTAAATGACGCTAGCCAATAGGAGGCGCCTATAAAAAGCATGAGCTAATAGGCGCGCTTGAAATTCAGTTACAGACGATATTGTACAGTTAGATCATATTAATTTTAGGATTTAATTTCATGGTCGATCTAATTGTCGTGTTCTTAACACGGTCTGTTGGCGTATTGGCATGTTAAAATGTATATGAATTTATAGTATAAACTAAGAGTTCAGCACGCTGCAATGATATAATTTCAATTTATTATTTCGAAAAAAAAACTGGTAAAATTTTGTAAAACATATGTCTCGAACTAAAAACTACTTTTCATGTTTTCCATATTTTACAACGTATTTAACAAGGACTTACACTGTAAGTCTTACAGGTAATAAATTGTGACAATATTGGTTACACCCTTCTTTCACGGGTAATAATTTATTACCGTATAACTAATAACGCTTTGCGTGCTGAATAATGTCAATATTAAATGGGACCCTTACTGGGCCTGATAGATGCCAACAAATTACTATCTTACGCAAAGTGTAAAATTTTATTATAACTATTTCAGATGTACCTAAGAATTGAATGCTCGTTTCTTCAGGCCATAAATTTCAGCATATTTGATTATATATGGAAGACAGCGATCGCTCCAGATAATCTCGGGGTCTTTTTTGGGTGGACATGGTTTCGTGTCTCATCGGAAAAAACCTGGATGTTTCGGGGACGAGGACTGTATCTGAAGATCGAAAGAAAAAAAAACGTTTTGTGGCCTTTGGCAAACAGCACCTACACAATGTACTAGAATTTTTGTTAACTTCTGTTAACTCCTGTGATTGGACTTTAATTTCAGCTTATTTATCTAACTATGTTAACAGTCATAAATCTTTGTGATCTTAATTTTTTCTGAAACTTGAGTATTGGACTGTCCAATTTGGACTCCTAGATTTCGAAAGTCGACACTTGGACTCCTAGATTTCGAATGAGTCGACACCTGTTTCAGGGTTTTTTCATATTTACATGTTTTCACGATGAAATAAGCAAAAATAGAAAGTCGCCGATTTTGCACGCGTTCGACAAATTTCGAATTCTGGAGTTTTTTCAAAAAAAATCAGTTACGTTTTTTGTTTTATATTTTTTTTTCATGAAATTTAACTAAACTCCTGTTTCAGTGATTTTCGATTAAGATCGGTTTACTATAAATTTCGGTCGATTTAGGGCGTCTAGTCCAAATTTGACCAAAGTGACCCCTGGGAGTTAAGACTAAAGGTAAGTTATAGACTATAACTTATAGTTCATATACAAAAATTACACATTGTATACCCTGAATCCAAAGTCGCGCAATCATTAGGCAATAAAGACGACGTAGAACTCTGGAATAACCCGAAGATTATCATCAGCTTCATTATTGGTTGTATAATTTTTAATATAGTAGTAAATAATTATAAACGGACATTATATATCTACCGGTCCAGGTCATTAAATTAATGAACTTCCATGAATAAAACACTAAATTAATATTGGTAACCTCTCTTTTCTTGTTTCTATTACTCGAACAAAAAGAGAATAAACCGAACATTTTTGATAAACGAACTCGGATTTCCTAGTGGAACGTCCAGACCGCATATTTCAATAATCTGAGTAATGTAGTGAATAATCTGGTCATTTTTTTTTTGCTCCTATTGTTTCGATTTGCTTTTTGGGCACGCTAGCTTAGTTGAAAAAAAATAAGAATTGGACAGGTCAAATTTTCGAAAAAAAAAACTGTTTTGGCCAAAATGTTTGCCTCGAAAAGTTAGCTTTTAATATTTTTGGAAAATCAAGGCCAAGTTCAACGGGTCACGTGATAAATTAGGATAAAGGCATGGTTTTTGACCAAACGAAAACCACGATATCTAGGGGTTAAATAATTTTTTTCAACTTTTTATGCGTTTTTTGAGCTTTTCATAAGAACATCTCAAAGCCGCATGAGAATTGGCACCGTAGGCCCTCCAGAACTCCTATGGGATAATCGTATGGAAATCTCCTGATTTTCACTCAATTACATTAAAATTGTAGTCTGATACTTGGAAACACCAAATTTCGTAATAAAATGACCATCTAAGACAATACTGGGAATAACAAATACACCAGATGTACCTTTATCTTGGAAAAGTTTGTGGCTAAATTGATCCAAGATAACGGAAAATAGGTTCATGTTACCAAGATAACGGTACATTGTGTGGGCGTATGGTTTTCGTTTGGCCAAAAACCATGCTTTTATCCTAATTTATCACGTGACCCGTTGAACTTGGCCTTGATTTTCCAAAAATATTAAAAGCTAACTTTTCGAGGCGAACATTTTGGCCAAAACAGTTTTTTTTCGAAAATTTGACATGTCCAATTCTTATTTTTTTTCAACTTATAATACCTTATCGGTAAAAATCGTTGTTCTCATATTATTGTTTACTGAGTAAACACTTCGTTGGCCTTGAGGAAACCGATGTGGATGCAAACCCAGTAAAATCGCGCCAAAACTTTTGGCACTAGAGATTATATTTTCCTCTGATATAATATATCATACACCCCCTGCGCCGTTATCGGGTCAACATTTTGAGGACAAATTTTGACCCGATAATGGGTTTGACCCGAAAACGGCAAAGGGCGTAGGCGGAATGTTTTGATGGAAAATTTGACCCGATAACGGCACGAGCTGGGTACACCAGATGTACACCAGATGTACCTTTATCTTGGGAAAGTTTGTGGCTAAATTGATCCAAGATAACGGAAAATAGGGTCATGTTACCAAGATAACGGTACATTGTGGGCGTATGTTTGAAAATGCGTAGGCGAATCCAAGATAATGGAAAATAGGGGCGAAAGTATTGCGAAATAGATGTTTTGTTTTATAAAACCCCAAGATAATGGAAAATAGTGGTTGTGTAACTCCGGAGTATTGCGAAATACGTGTTTTTTGTTAATAAAACCCCAAGATAATGGAAAATAGGGATTATTGAGTTATTAATGTAGAAAATACATATTTTACAAAAACTCATTTATTTGTAAGTCTAGAACAATTAAGTTCGATTTTAGATTATGTGCTTTTTCGCGTCTGATCATCTTGATCATTGTGTTTTTCTTGAAAATGCTAAAAATTGCCGACTTCAAAATATAATTTAACTGTGTCCGAAAAACAGAAAAGAATAGAGAATATGACAGTCTTTCTGGACATTCATACAGCTATGTAAACTGAGAGGTATCTGAAATATTTGGCCGATATGTTTCCACGCATTCAATTATAAATATTTGCATAGGTTACAAACTCTTCTGGCTTTCAAGGACTACTTTTGCAAAAAATGCTACAAAAAATGCGTAGGCGAATTTTTTTGGAAAAATGAACCAAGATAACGATAAAATCCAAGATAATAGAAAATGCGTAGGTGGAGAACTTTCGTCCAAATGCACCAAGATAATGGAAAATAGGCTCAAATTACCAAGATAAAGGTACAAAAGATAAAGGTACATCTGGTGTATTACGTGTTGGAGTTAGGAAAAAAAACAAAGATCACTAACTCAGATAAATTTAGAATACCGAAAATGAAACGTTTTCATTTTTTACACTTTTTCTGGATTTCGACCTTTTCTGTATTCGACATTTTGAAGGTTTCCACCTTTTGAGCCATTTTCGACCTTTTCTGTGTTTCGACCTTTTGCGGGTTTTGACCATTTATGTATTCGACCTTATCCGATTGCGCCCTAAAATTTACGGGCCATATAGGCTTTATATCATAGCATACTCAATTATTGCTCTAAGTGTAATTCAGTCAAAAATAGAGAAAAATTATTTAAACGTAGCTAGTGTCGAAATCTTTTCGACCCGATAAAGGTGACCCAATAACGGCGCGGTAAGTAGGCGTAGTATATAGTAGATTTGAGCCCAAATTTCTAATCGTTAACAGGTTTTACCTTATAAGGTAGCATGTAGTGTAATTGGTGAGTTGTGCCTCACATGTAGCTGCTTGTTTATGTCCACCTGTTAAACACTGACCGCTGGTACTCTAACTGCTTGATTCAAATGGTATGGTTATCTTCGGACAAACCACTAGAATATGCCACTTTAAATTGCTCCACAATGAATTCAGACTTTAAGACATACTATTTTATTGATTGATGCAGACAGAGAAAAACAACACAGCGTGTCATAACTTAATCGATAAAATTGCCGTCGACTGTGGTATTCAGATAAACACCATTAGTGTCATTAGGAAACTTGCAAGGGCGGTTTCTGCGGATGAGCCAGGCAAAGTTGTTTCCTCTGGTGGTTTGGCTGGATTTGTGGTTACCTCAGGCTGTAAAAATAAAGTCAACAAATGTTATTGTAGTCCATGCTACCTTAACTAAAAGCTCCGTTTATCGTACGAGTATATTATACTAAGTTAAACCTAGTCCAATTTTGGGACTTTTTCCCATATCTCCGTTCCCGTTATTAATTTTTCATTGTAGTTTTTTTTTTCATTTCTTTAATACCAAACCTTGCAATTTGGATGAAATATTGAAATATGTTTTCTTCGTTAGGTCTCAAATGCGAAAAAAAATAATCTTACATTTTTGTTCTTTGAATTAGTTAACATGACGGACCCCTCCTTAAAAAAATAAAGCAATCATCCTGTTTTTCAAATAAAAAGTAGAATAACAAAACACTATCAAACATATTCCGTTGTTACAAAAATACAAATAAATTCATGGTGGTTAAACCCTGATTTATTTTTTCATTTATTTATTTTTTGATGTTGGAAATTTCAATTTGGAATCCCAATTCAATCGTCGAAATTTGGAGCGTTGGCTAACTTTTCCAACACTGGTTACTACCATTTGAGCTGTTTTTTTGTTCGCGAAAAAATCACCAAACAGAACCCAATGCCATTAGGCTAATAGGAGTAATTCCTAACTTAAAACCTTACAAATTTTAAGTTAAAATACGTGGAATATATAAACGGGAATATTCCCCCTCATGGGAACGACCCGAATGAGAGTGACGTGAACGGCCTGTTATTGCAATCAATACTTCATTTTAATGCACATTTTTATGATATGCGCCGAGACCAAGCACAGTGGTCCTAATAATCCAAGTGGGTTCAGAACTGTCCCGGCGTGGTCCAACTAATACTACACCACGTGACCAAATCAAAATACTATTTTGTTCTTGGCTGGGGTTCCAATTTTAAATTAAAATAAAATTGGCTGGGCTTCCAATTACACCCCTTGCGCTGTTATATTGTCACCCCTTATCTTGCAGATTTTCCCGTTCGCTCCGTTATCTTGCAGATTTTTTTTCTGCCAATTTCCCAGCAATCCCTATCTTTAAGTGTAAAGCACTGCGCTGTTATACTGCAGAAGTCCCTGTTCGCTTCGTTATCTTGCGGTTTTTTTTCATACAAAAGTTGCAAGATAATAGCGCATGTATATATACACCGGGTGCGGTGTTATCAGGCGCACAGTTATCAGGCGGGTTTTCCCGCTCGTTGAGTTATCAGGCGGGTTTTTTCCCCAAAAATCTTTTCAGTTTTCCGCCTACGCCCTGCGGAGTTATCAGGCACCCTNCGCTGTTATATTGTCACCCCTTATCTTGCAGATTTTCCCGTTCGCTCCGTTATCTTGCAGCTTTTTTTTCTCCCAATTTCCCAGCAATCCCTATCTTTAAGTGTAAAGCACTGCGCTGTTATACTGCAGAAGTCCCTGTTCGCTTCGTTATCTTGCGGTTTTTTTTCATACAAAAGTTGCAAGATAATAGCGCATGTATATATATATATATATATCCCTTTTTGTTGTGTGAGGGTAAATTTTGCGGGCTTTCAGCGTCTTAGGAAATTATTTTGAACAAACACTGGTGTAATCGAGATCCGAGTACCACCCAATTGTGCTTCTTGACCTATCTTTCTTTGCTGATCAAAAATTAATGGGGTCTCTTATTCACTTTCTGGTAAAAATTTGATGGTTAAGACGGTCAGCCAAAATATGCGCTCAACTCATGGTGGCTAAAGTAAAAACGGAATGAAATAAATCCCAGCAAACAATACTATTTCCCCGCTCTATATATGTGCTAGCAATCGGACGAAACGGAAATGTTAAGTATAAAAATTCCAGCATCATATTTTCAGCGGCGTCAGTCGAATGTCATCGACTTCCCTAAGAGAAATCCGTCCGCTTTTATTCCAGAAAATATGTCGGATATGCTTAGAGTGCCGCAAAAGTGCAATAAATGTAGTCATTTTTGATAAAAATTAATCAGTTAGTACACCCAACGTTTGACAAAGTTTTTTCGTGTTAATTGTTGTACGTTTGTGATTCGTATAAACGTACGTTGTAAACCACCGGAAATCGTTCAAGAAGTGTGTATCTTTATCACAACTTAGCATGCTTTGTTCATGACATAAATTATGTGACATAATTAGGATGTTTCATACATCACAGAAAGCTTCTCCGTGATTTAGTTATTTTACCGGTATAATAAATGAAAACAAATATTGAAGATTTTTTCTGGAAAAAGTAATAAACGTATAAATAATAAGCTACCTAATAATTGTATACAAGCTCACTCGTACTACTGTAGTATACTTTAGTATACTACTTTAGTACTACAAACTGCTCATACCGTGTGCCGTTATTTTAAAACCAATAAAAAACTATTTAAAATTGGTCTATTTAAAACTATCTAAACTATTTAAAGCTATTAAAAAATGGTCTCAAAACTCTAATAAATTATACATCACGGGTAACATTATCTTTAGAAAGCTTTACGAATGCTAAAAAGTGGTAAGAAACCCAAACTTTATGTTAAGATAATTGGTAAGATAATAAAAAAAACCTCGATAGGTTTCGGTCAAAAAATGGTAAAATAAACCAAATTTGGATTATCTTGGTAACATAACTGGTGTTAAGATAATCTGACACGTGATGTATAGTATATGTACTATGTATAAATTGTATAATAAACAAAGTAGACTACAGTTCTCATTTGCTGGACATAGTTGATGATACACTTTATGAAACACTTTATGATACTAGTAGCGGCGCCCGGAAAGTATATTGCAAACATACTGTCTATTTTTTCACTAGTAGTGAAATTGTATTAAATACAATGCATTGAATTCGGAATTCGATAAACGTTTTCAAAGAAAAAATTTTCCGCAAACATAAATAAAAAAATATATTTGTACCAAATATACCTGTTCAAAGTACTTGACCAATACCAGTACCAGAACCAATACCAGTATTTGGCAATACTCTGGAGTTTATTCGTAACTTACCTCGCGTACTTCAACAGACCGTCTGAATTGGTACAAAATACAGACTGAAAATTTTAATATACACAAGGTGCATCGTTAACAGACAGCTTCAAAATTTTAGAACCTACCTTGTAACCTTATGCCTGTTAACGGTGCCCGCTGTGTATTGCAAATGCGTCGTTATAGGGCTACTTTTTGGTACAAATTTCCCCCAAAGGACGCATTTGGCGTACTACGAGTTAAGTACTTAAGTTTGAGTATACCTAATTAGCCTTTCAGTACAAACCTTATACCAATTCAAACCGCCGTTTAAGATCTATTTTCTACAATTAAATAATTGTGGCTAAAGTAAATAATACAAGTGACAGAAAAAACTGGGAGGCACTTGCCGGTGCGGTCGTTTCCTCAGGGTTAGCCGGACTTGTTGTGGCGTCTGGGTTTGATGGAGTACTGGCTGATCCATCCGGTTTTGTTGTTGTTGTGGTTGCGGTTGTTGATGATGAGATCGGTAGGCATTCATCGGGACATTCTCCTTCTCCTGGAGGCTCCCACCCGGGAAACCGGTATGTGTTACAATCATCACCTTCATTACAAGCATTTTTGCAAATGCTTGTGCGTGTTCGGGTGACGTTTGTTTCAACGTTTGTGTCAAGAGTCAAACCAGAGCAAATTTGATCTGAAAAAATTAGTTAAAATTTAAATTTAAACATTCAGGGTTTATTTTGACATTTAATGGTACTGGAACGCTACCAAATATCACTGCATAAGACCAATGTATGATACCAATGTATAAGTGTACCAAATTTTTGATCAACAAAATTGTTCAGATAACGATCAAAAACTGTTTAGATGCTGGGGACCAACTACACTGCTTGAGGGTTTATCAGGCCCCCCTTTATCAGGCCACTTTGCCCGCTCGTGCGCTTATCAGGCCACTTTTTTTCCAGAAAGTTTTTCACCAATCCCTCAGGCCACCTGAGGGTTTATCAGGCCACTTGGCATGTTAGTTTATATCCGCGAATAACATTTTCCCGCTTGTCGGGAACTTGCATTTACCGGCACATGTGACAAAAAAAAACAAATAATATCGGGTCACTTTAAGATATGGGTTGTTGTTCATTATACGCTCTAAACTTTAGAGTCTAAAAATCTCTCTTTAAACCGAAATGAATAATGATACAAATTTTTATTTTTTTCTCCAAAACATGATCATCAAATCTATTTATAATTCAATATTATTTCAATTAAGTTAAAGATTTAACAATGAGTAAATTATTATATGATGCGATCAAAAAAAATTCCCGCTCGTGCGCTTATCAGGCCGGTCTCTGATTGGACATCACGGATAATAAAAAATTGCGCAATTGCCCGTTCGTGCGCTTATCAGGCCACCCTGTTTTTAACATTTTCCTGACCACATTTTGCTTTATTTTCTTTTTTGTCCATACCTTCCGTATGGTATGTTTATTAAACCAATGTTTCTGTAAAAGTGAAATTTACGTAATGCGAGTTCCAAAAATGAGTTACATGATTGTTTCTATAAAATTTCCCGTTCGTTCACTTATCAGGCCGGTCCCTTTATGAAATTAATGAATTGCGCAATTCTCCGCTCGTTCGCTTATCAGGCCACCATTTTTACACATTTTCCAGCTATTCCGCCTACGCCCTTGGGGTTTATCAGGCCGTCTGAGGGTTTATCAGGCCGTTTTTGGAAGGCGAAAGTGGCCTGATAACCCCTCAAGCGGTGTAGTAAGATAACGCACACCTGTTGATAAAACTGGGTAGTGCGTGGGCGATTGGGTACGGTAACTGGATAAGTTGTGGGAGAGCAGCGCGATACCAAAAACTATTAAGGTAACCCAACTTTGTTAGGATAATTTATGGCATAAACCTTATGCGCGCATAACTCACAGAAAAACAATTTATCTTCAAACATACGGTGTTTAACGTACCTTCGATGTAGAAGGAACTGCAACCACGGTATACGTTGACAATTTCGTTGCCATCTTCACCTTGTTGAACACCGTCGCCAACAAAACAACCAGCTTGTGCCCATACCGGACAATCGACCATTGTTATATTAGATGGGTTTTCTTTGCAGTTGTAGATATCTGGAATTTCTGGATCCCAACTGGGCATACCATCACTCGCAATTTCTTCGTGGTGACATGTGTGGCAATTTGTGACCTTAGGAAATGGTTTTATTTTTACTATTGTTAATTGTTATGTTATAATTGCTATATTAGATACCATCCAAATAAGCTCTAAATTTTTGAGTCAACAGAGTTAAAACTATTTTTCCTTTGGCTGGCCACTTGGTGGGGCAAAATTTTTCGAAATCTCCAAATCATTATTACAGCTATCGGTATAACATTGGTCCCAACAGTCTTTGTACATCCAGGCGTTGCTGGCACCACCGGTGCAAAGGTTTGGTGCGGTTTCTTGGTAACCGCAGCGGCGTTCAACAATCGTATGTTGATTTCCCATTGGCAGCCACATCACTTCCATGTGAGTTTCGCAAACGCTCTCTTTGCCGCAATCGTAAATATGAGTCGAGTTCATACCTTCGGGATCGAGGCAACTGATGTCTCCAGCACCAATCATATGACCCTATCAAGGATTGAAATTTCACTCGTAGTGGTACCGTCTGATTCAGTAAAACAACAAATGTAGTAATGAACTGAATTAAAACACTAACGGAGTATTTGGCGCAAAGTGAGTCAGTCAAACTTTTATCAGCTTTTTACATTTTTTGTTCTACATTCTTTAATAAAGTATATACACCTTGTGCGCAGTTATCAGGTAGGTCGGCCCGCAGTTATCAGGCACCCTAAAAATTTTCGCAACCAAATTCCCCGCTAGTGCTGTTATGTCAGTTTTTGCAAAATTTCCCTTATTCCGCCTACGCCCTGCGCAGTTATCAGACACCCTACGCAGTTATCAGGCAGGTTTTTTGTGTCGCGAAATCTGCCTGATAACTGCGCACCTAATGTATTTTCGTAAAGTGAGTTTTACATAATCCGATCAATAATTGCTATATTTCGTTAAAAAAAATCTCACGTAAAAAAAACTTGAGTTAAAGGTCTTTGGGCCGAAATGGCTCCGCTGGCCGGAAATAACGCAGTGCCTGGATAGTTTCAATCAATTCCTGATGATCAACAGTCACTGAACAAACGTAGCATCTATTTTCCGTGGCGACTACCGCTGGTTCATTATTACAATTACTTTCGACACCGCAAGCTTCTTTACATGTTGTGTATTCAATCTCGGTGCCCGAATCCAAATCCCGGTTTGTTGTCGTTGCACAAGAATACTCCTGAGAAAATGTGGAACAACCGCGAATGATATCGTCAAAATCTACACCGTTTTCATCATGACGGCTGATTGATGTGAAACAGCCGGTATTGGCATACTACAAAATTAGGGTTCGATTGGCATCTTTGAATAAAATTCATTTTATTAGATTTAGAAAAATTCTGTATCATACGACAATTATGGTCCTGAAACGATAATGTGAAAAAGCCATCGTAAAACTTTTATCTAACCCTGACTGAGGACATGGCCAAACTTTGCGCATTGCATCAGGGCCGTTAAGATCGCCACACGTGTCATCGTCAGGATGGGTTTCGCAATTGAAGCAGGATTTAACCGGTTGAATAGTGTCGGGGAACATGTCAGCCACCGAGAGATCGCCATTGCACGGACTCAGAAGGTTGTTTGAACACGTTTGGACGCAATCCTTAATTTTATTACTTAGTTTAAACAACGGTGCATAATATATTATTTTTCTATAAAATCACATAACTCTAGTCTGTCATACAATGCGAGCTTTCTATAATAGTTAGCTAGGTACCCACATTTAATTTTTATGATTATTATTATGTCCATTAGATTCTCATTGTCCTTTGAAATCCACATAAAAAATACTGTTGATTATAGTTTAACTATAATCAACAGTGCTTTTTATGTGGATTTGAAAGGACAATGAGAATCTAGCTAGTCGATTGAGAGTAGTTAATATGAGAGTAGGGTTCCCGTGGTTAGGGCTGAATCAATACAAGAAGTCTTTCCAAAAAAGCCTGTTTCCCCATTTTGACCCGTAAGAGTTTAAGTTTAACTACACAGGGTGCGCAGTTATCTTGCGAACTTCGTCCTCGGAAAGTCGCAAGATAAGCGTTTTTTCGCAAGATAACTGCGCACCCTATGTAATAGGGATTACATACATGCTGATCACACTCTAGAAAAAATGATGAGTGTGACCAAAACGGCATTCGCATCGAAATGATCATATGACCATTATGGTCCGGATGCAGTTTTGGTCACATATTTATGAAAATTACATCTCGTGTCAAGATTTGCCTTAATTAACACGTTTTTAACATGAATTTGCGTTAACGTAGGTTGAACGAAAAATGAATGACTGTAATTAATGACTAGAATACAAACACGTAGTAATAGTAATTTGATCCGCAAACTGTAAAAGCCAATCAGCCGCCGACAATAAACCTACGTTGACGCAAATTGATATTAAAAACATGTTAACAATTGTACCACTATAATTACGAACTATTTCTCGTGCCAGCCGAAGAAAAATGACATGTTTCACTCAGTGAATAATGCTTAATCAGTTGCGTTAACTTTGAAACTGATCTGACGACCCCCAATTTTAACCGCTGGTTAATAATTGATGCATATTTAGACGGCACTATACCTTGTACTGATAAACACTGCCGAGGTCCCCAGTTTGGCACTTGTCGGGTGCCGGCGTTGCGGAGCATGATCGCCTAACTGTTGTGTACTGATCGCCGCGACCCATCCAGTCAACTTCCATATCAGTAAGGCAAAAATAAAATCCATCGGGACATTCGATTTCGTGCTCGGGTCCAGGGTTGTCCCAACAAGATCGATCCTGCCAGCCGACTGTTTGATTCAAGTGGTTAACGGTGACTGAACAGGAATAACAGTAATGGTGCGAATTTGGACCGCCGTCTCCTGGCAGTTCGGTAAGTTGATCGTTGCAGTTATCGTTTGTGCAACTTTCTTTGCAAACAGATCGAATGTGTTTTTCGCCTTCGGGGTTTTGGAAATTCGGCTCGGTAGTTTCGACATTGACGCAAGTCTTTTTCCGGGGTAAGGATAAATTCAAAAAATGCGATGATATAACAGAATCTATCTTGGAAACTCAAATTATTTTAACTTGCTCTTCCCGATATTTCTTAGTGGTTTATTTCATGTACGACTCAGCGTTTGAAATGAATTTCCGTCGTTTTTATCTTTCGTATTTTCTAGATAACCGAACTCGAGTTTTTTTCCGCACGTCAAAAACTCAAATATAGTCATCTAAAAAATGAGGGAGAACAACGGCGGAAATTCATGTAAAACGCCGAGTAATATTATTTTTTATAATCAGCACCTAATTGCAATTCATGTTACGTAATCATTTCAAAGTATGCTCTTAATATTTTCAAAAAGGGTTTCACAAATGTCTTCCAAGTATCTTCAAACTATTTTTTTTCTAACACGCGACTACGCTCAAAATACTACCCATTCCTTTGAATCTTGTGTGATTCGGAACGCGGAACATCCGTGGTAAGTGTCGGAGCTAAAATAGGCACCATTGCCTTCTAATTGTTCATTCACACGAGAACTGAAACATGCAGCATCGGCGAAAATAGGGCAAGGCATAGACACGTCACCTTTGGCACAGTCCGAATCTGCCTCCGGGTTGTCCAAATGATCTGAGCAAGTTTTGCAGTTTTTCACTTTTTGCTAATAATGGTGTAAAACTTAATATAATATTAAAATTAGTTAGTTGGAATTAGATTAAAACATCGAAAAATTCTTTCGTAAGAAATTCATTATGGTATTACACCCTATAGTCTATAGCAATACGCCCTAAACGGTTATATAAAAAATGTACCCGATTCGGAAAAGAAAAATGAACACCAATACCTGAGAAAAACTTTTAAGTAATTTTTCATCGTTTGCCATGCCATTGCAGGCAGCATCGTCACTTTCATCAGCAGTGCTGTCACATTGAAGGGCACAATGCTTGACGTGAAAATTTCCATTGGTGCCACTAGCAGATAGACATTGTGGAAACTGATCGTTGGGTACTGTACTGTTATCACCACATCCTCGACGCATAGTGAATGTTTGTTGACCGTTAAGGCGCCAGTCCGCCTCGAATTGTGAGACACAAGTGTTGGACTCATCTGGACAAAACTGTAAGTGACGATTAGCCAGATCATTAAAACAGGACATATCGCCCCAACCAACCGGGAAGCCTTGTTGATTGAAGGTCACCTCACATGCGTAACACATCAAGCCATTTCCTTGCACGGACAAAGTGTTGCAAAGATCTTATTTTGGATGTAAAAATGGCATCGCCTACGCGCTTCACTTTAATGTTTACATTTTCTCATAGAGCACACCCAGGGTATTTTAAACATTTTTTCGCATGATATACAGTAGGTTAAAACTTGTCCTATAGTAATTGTTACCAATTTCGTGGACAGTCTATTATACGGGGTGCGCCGTTATCTTTCACCAAAAAATAAAGAAACATAACTTCGTAGAGCTTGGCATATAATTTATATGATATAAAGATACGTAATACAGTTACATAATTTAAAAAAAAAGTGAAATATAACAACGCACGCGGTGTATTATAATTTTGACACCCATCCTTCACTGTCACAAGTGGTTTTGCATGTCAAAAGCGATTGACCCTGAACGTCGGCTGCCGTACAAATAGCTTCATTTTCCTCCTTGTCATCGGGCACACCAAAGGCCGAGCATCCCTTGAAATGTTGCTCTTCATCATCAGTGATCACTTTGGCTTTGAAGCACGCATGATTAGCATAAACGGGGCAATTTTTGCGAGCGGTATCCACTACTGGCGTCGAAAAGCAATCGGATTTGCCGTCAATGAGCTCATCGCCTTCATCACGCGTACTACTACAGGAGTAACACTGTCGTTCGACGACCTTACCACTTTCATCCTGTATAAAGGTTTTAAACTTGTCATTCGTTTTTGTTATAATGGGGATTCCGTTTATTTTCACGCTCGGAGAAATTAGCTTTTTTGAAAGTATGATGTACTTCAACCTATAGAGCAAAAATTTAAATATAAACTATGTAATATGGTACACATAGCCACTAAAGATTTTAAAGTAAAAAAACAAATGTTTACTAGACTCCGAGTAGATATACGACATAATGACAATTTGTCGCGACAAAAGTAAAAGTTACTAGGGATTTTTAACCGATCCTTCAAGGCAAAGAGGTCGTTTACCGACTGGTCGTTGTTGCAACCATCTGTGGTACAAGTTACCACGCAGTCCTTATATTGCATTCCGGTTAATTCACCTTGCGTACAATAACCGTCTTGTTGGACTGCGCTTGTTCGGCAACCGCGCTGCCATTTGAATAACTATTTCCGAGTATTAACACTCGTCGAGTATGAAATTTAAACGGGCATGTCTATGATTGAATGCGCTAACTACATGATGATGTTCATACTTGGAAAAAACGCAGTGACAATGTTAAATGTCTGAGAATGTACACAGATTACTCCTGTGAGTTAAATTTCCTTTTTGAGCTTTGTCAGTTATCGCCTCATTATATTGAGATTAACATAGCATTCTCTGGTGCTGACTCGTTCCTGTTCACCATTTGGAAGCCAATCAGCAATAAGTTCGGTTCCACAATAATTCGCATTCTCAAAGCAATCGGCCAGATATTGATCAGCGCCGCTGTTGGTCAGATCATCACAAAACTGGTCAGTTAAACCAACCATGTGACCCTGGTGGTCAAGCGTGGTTGTACATATATGACATTTTAATGCGTTCGAAAACCCAAAAAGGGAAAAAATGACAAATTTTGTGCCCGCCATTGTGGCCTTCAATTGTAACACAAATCAACGAACTAATCAATGGAGGAATTTTTTTTATTCACCAGGAAGGAAATTTCGTGGATGACATTTACACAGCAATAAAATTTCCCATGTATTTTGTATCTCTGACTTACGCGGCATAGTTTGGCTTAAAATGTTAACCACCTAGCAAATGTCAGACAACAGTATTTTCTAGTGAAATTGACTTGATATTAAGTGTCATCAATTTTGTGCAATATTTATGGTTCAAGATATCCCACGGATCTTTTGTAGCACAGAAAAATAGACCTAATTAATGAAAATGTATATAAAAGGCACATTGTTTGGGTTTAGAACACATCAATCATCAAATATTTAACGAGCTTACGAACCTTTTTGACATATAAAACCGGAAAAAACTACCGTTAATTACACTCAATTTTTGACAACCTATCAGTAGGGTGTCCGCGGTTAAAATCGAGGGTCTTCAAATCACTTAAAAAGCTGTTACAACGGATTCAGCATATTTCACTGAGCTAAAAATTGCATTACGACAAATTCCTAACTTTAACCCTTAGGGGTCAAAATTGGAAAAAAAAACTACTTTTTTAGAAAAAAATAATTTTCTACAAATTTAGGACTTGGGCTCCCGCAGCTTTTTTCTATATCAAGCTGCACTATATTATAAATGCTTCCATTTAAGGACCGTTCAGTCATGTTGTGTACAAACTTAACCCAAAAATATCCAAACTCCATTTTATTTGCACATTTTATGTTTTGCTGTTCAATTTATGGACCGGACCATTTTCATGTTTTTACAAGTTCAAGTCGACGTGCGCGGTCGGCGTGCATTATAAAAAAAATTAAAATTAAAGTCGAAGCGATGTTTTCATTGTCAACACAACAAATAATGTAATCACTAAGGTGTGATAGGAAATTACTAAATTTCTCTGAAAGTACGGTAACAATTAATCTCAAACCTTGCATGTCACTCTAGAAATACTTGTCGGTTCATGTCATGAAAAAAATAAACCACAACTCAACGCATATGCCCCCCACAGCGCTCTTTCGTACCTCTGAAATATATTTACAAAATAGTCCCATTCCTATACGGCTCAATTAAGTAATTTTTCACAAAAACCGATCGAACGAGAAAGTCTTACTCTATAGCAACGATGGGGGCATTTTTTTTTCTAAATGAAAATTTGTCTTCATAATGGCCATTTTTGCGAAAAGTGATGAAATTTTGTCAACAGAAACCTGTTTTAAAAGAAAACTGTTACTCTACTCACAAAATGCCCCCATCGTTGATGATGCCTCATCTATTCTCTCTTATATCCCGCCAAAAACAAAATTAAAAAGTGAAATAGTCCATGTGTGGGTCTTTTTTAAAGCGAGTTAACCCAAATTTTTCTTTTTGTTCTGTTTTTTCACGATCCCAAAGAAAACAATTTTGTTTTTTCGTGCAAGAACTCATTCGCATTCCTTCTAGAAAATTTCAGATGTTCCCCACTCTTAAGGATGGGTCTACATATGTATAGAGTTGTTTACAAAGAAAAGTCAAAAAGTTGAAAACTAGATTTTAGTAATACTTTAATTGGTTTTATGAATTGGTTAAGGTTCTACTACAACTATGAAGTACAAACAAGTTCATTATTGAGAAATTTCTAGAAAAAAATAACGTTTAAAAAATGAGTTCAAATTCCTAAATGAAAAAAAATCATCCATCTAATTTCCAAAAAATCTGATATTATTTGGTGTTTTTTTACTGAATTTGTTTTTATATAGAAATCAATAAGGTTGAAAGAAACAGTGGGTGAAATTTTATTATTTAATTCTATCTAAATCTTTATGTAGTGGGCACTTTTTAGACAAGATGCGCCCTTTTTCAATACCAAAAGTAAACTCAAACGCTATAGGCTCTCAAAGTGTTCATGCAATTGATTTGGGTTTTTTGAAGAAGTAAACGTCTGACCGTGGCCCTCAATAAAAAATCGAGTTTTGTTGGAAATTTTTTTATGATCACTCATTGTCAAGGTCCAGAATACTTACAAGACCCCTATTTTTTACATTTTTAAACATTTTTCGAGTTCTGCACCTTTTATCTAACAAAACTCGATATTTTATTATTGACCGTGATATTCAAAGCATTTTGCCAAAAAAACAAATCAATCGCGTACAAACTGTCAGAGGAGATAGAGTCTGAAATATCAATTTTCTTCAACTTCACGCCCACGTGATGGCGCTACGTGGGTGGTGATGGTGTCGAAAATTTTCTCATGCGATACTTCAAACATTTCTACATAAGCCTGCCAAAGAAATTAGTAAAATCAATGGTCAGAAGTCGCTTTTATAGCGCTTTCCGGTGAAGTAAATTTTGTAAACAATGCTATATACCCATCCTTAAGGCAAAATTTATGACGCATTTTTGATGGGCGGTTTATTTAAAATCAGTTAAATTCAATATAAGCAAAGTCTAATTCGTAGATTAAAATCATCATGATCAATGTTGAATACAGAAATAAATAACTTTAAAACTAATTTTCTGGGAGTTGTATTGTAAGTAAAATAATTAAATGTTAAAGTTGGTACTTCTTAACATATTTTGAAATGAGTGTTGCTCAATTGTACGTATTTGCCTTGTATGCGAGGGTAGAAGCCGGGCATTGGTTATCATTGGTCGACAGGAGCGATATGTACTTTGAGTACTTGTTTTCAACAGTTTTGATGACACAGGTCAAGGCAAAGTCCATGGAACGGTTACCGGCGCCAACCACAAAACTTCTAAACTTGAATCGCGAAGATCGAAGTGCGAATTTCGATGAACTGATTTGTTCACACGATAATGCCGAAGAGTAACAATTGTTATCAATAAGACGAATTGATTTTCGGCCAAAAGATAAATCACACTGGTCTACGATGAAACCAGCAAGATTTGTCAAAGTTGAAACAGACCAATCGACCGAGACGTACACACTGGCGCCGACAAAGAGATTGTCAAATGTCACCGGCGTCTGGAACAGGTTGTCAACAAAAAGACTTTTAACGGACTAGAACATAATATACAGTATGTAAGACCTATAGCCATAATGGGATCCAGAATTAATGTAGTACTTGTGCTATATCTCTCGAAAAAAACAACAGAATTTCAGTCTCGCGTCTACAGTGTAGTACTTTTTGTTCTGAGAAGTAAAAATTATATTAAAAAAGGTATGTAAAACAGTCTATCTCCTTTTGTAAAACTGAAAAATGTATCTAATAGAAAGTGGATTCTAGATATTTTGTTTATTTTGTGTATTTTTATTCAATTTATAATTTTTTTCTCCCATTTATTTTTCAATCGGCATTTTTTTTATCACTTTTTGAACATTTTAAGTAAACATTTTTATAACTTTAAATTTTTTTTACGTATCCCCAAATTGATAAACTGCGGAAGAGTAGCTGGTAACAAGGTAAGATGCCCTTTTGTACCTTTTGTATGTTGTGGAAAAGTCTCCATAAAAAGACGCGTACTTTTTCTGAATCTTAATTATATATTATTTAGATAACTAAAGTTATGTTTTTATCCGGGCCTTATACTGAATCCAGCATCTAGCGAACCAAAGTTTAGGGATGTGTCTGAAGCCGTTGCTGAACCGCTTACAAGCACTGGGGCGCTCGAAACCTTAACTTCTTGCTTGTATCCACATTCAAGTGTAATCTTTGCACTCGTCGGATTTGTATAGATTTGCATACCGTCAATGTTCATACTGGGTGATTCACTAGATGAACCGGATGCCAAAGTGATCGAAAAGAAAATATGCTCTTCGCCATTGTGAATTCGGGACGACATTGTCATTCCGCACTCGCCCAGTTTACAGGAAAGGAACCAATGTTTTCCCGAGATGAATCGCGGCACGGCTGCATTATTACGGAACGGATTTGGATATTGACCGTCAGAAACGGCAAATAGTTGCGATGGGAAGGCCAGTTTCATAGAATCGGCATCGCAGACAAGCGAGTAGCACGATGAGTTTCTCTTCACTTGGCATTTTCCTGTAATCGTGTTTAACTCCCAGCAGCTTGACGGGCACGGTCCATCAGTTGGTGATGGAATAGTTGGCCCAGTGACACATTTATAACTACCGTGCGTATTATGACACGTTTCGCCGTATTGACAAGCGCCCGATGATGCACATTCGTTTATGTCGGTACAAGAAGTAAAGTGACACTTGAAGCCAGTCTTCCCTTGACAATCGTATCCACCCAGAATATTGACACAGGTTGACAAAGATGATGGGCAATGGTTAGTTGCAGCGCTGGCACATTCGTTAATGTCAACACAGACACCATGTTCCTTGCGATAACCAGACGGACATTCTGGAGGTGTTGGTGTTATTGGTGGTCTTAGAGTACATGACCTTCCGTCTCCTACATAACCTTGTCGACATGTGCACTGGTAGCTACCAACAGTATTTGTACAAGTAGCGTCACCGTGGCATTGATTATCTTTCGAGTTGAGACATTCATTAAGGTCAGTACATCTAGATGATGGGTTTAAGACTTGTCATTTATTTTATTTTTGAAATAGTCAAAATTAATAAAAATTAAATGAACAAGACTTGAGTTAATTTAGTTAAGTAAGAGAAATTGCTCAAAATTATTCTTCCCTGTATTACAACCATGTGCATTATCCGGCAGGTTATTAAAACCTGCGGAATAACTGAACTGGGGTGTATATAATACAAAGAAGTTTTTATTATGTACCAATGATTATGTTTAGCTATGAACCCTGCCTTGGAATACTATTAACAAATTCACATTCGATTCCCGCTTTTCCATTGCAATCGTATCCGCCGGGTGTATTGACACAATCGGACATTGAAGGCGGACAGTGGTTCAATGAGGCAGACAAACACTCATTTATATCAGAGCATACGCCATTGTTGTCCAGTTGATATCCAGCCGGGCACGGACTAACTGCGGTCAAACATTCAAAACCACCATATGTATTATGGCATTGTTTGTCAGCTGGACAATTGTGCTTCTCAGACTGTTGACATTCGTTGATATCGTAACAGCTGGTAAAATCACAAATAAATCCCACTTTTCCATCACAGTCGTACCCGTCTGAAGTATCCCTACATGTTGAGATATCGGTCGGACAGTTGTGTGTAGCCGTTGATAAACACTCGTTCGTATCGGGATTCTCAACACATAAGAAGCTACCGTCCTTATTAACGCACTTCTCAGATGAACCGCACGCGTTGGAATCTCGGGCACATTCATTGATGTCAACGCATTCTTCGCCGTTGAGCTCGAATCCACTGTTGCATACACATTCAACACTACCGTATGTATTTTTACACGATGAATGGGCACCACAAGCGTGTGAGGTTGGCGGACCACATTCATCGATATCGTGACAAACCGTAAATTGACAAACAAATCCGGGTTTTCCTTGACAAGTGTAACCGCCAAGAGTATTGACACATTCGGAAATTCCATCCGGGCATTCATGGACATTTGATCTCTTTCGTCGGCGCATCAAATGAGCGTTGGCACATTCGTCGTCATCTTCGCATTTATCACCAACCAAACTATATCCAGAAGGACAGCTCTCAGGCGGGAATGAGCAATTTGATCCGACGCATAGAGCTCCATCACATTTATCTGTTTTCTCGATGCAAGAGAAGCCCGGATTGGCCCGACAACCATAACTATCACCGGCGATTTCACATTGTGAATTAACTGGGCAGCTATTTCCGATGCAAGGATCATTTGCGGGGAATGTGCAACTAGTATCAGAACACGTTTCGTCATCGGTGCAGTTATCACCGACACACTTTCGACCAGGGCCTGCTCGGCAGACAGTACTGCCAGACTCTTCTGCACAAACAGATCCGTATGGACACACAAGCGCACAGTCTGGAGTCTTGAAGACACAACCTGGACCATTGCAAAGATTACCATCACATGTGTTTTGTTGGGCAACACAAACATACGGAGCATTTGCCCTACATCCATATCCGGCATCTGCATTTTCACAGGTCGAGTTTTCTGGACAATCGTTATCATCATCATTAGCACATTGGTCGCCGTCAATAAAAGTACAGTGTGTGCCTGGACAGGTTTCGTCGTCGCTGCAATCAATCAAGCCATTTGAACATGTAAACCCGGAGTTTGCTTCGCAAACAAAAGTATCTTTGGCGGTTTGGCGGCATTCGGAGTTAGCCGGACAATCGACACCACCACAGGCACTATTACGACATGGCACGTCATCTTTACTGCAATCCCCGGACAAATTTTCTGGGCACCAGTTGGCATTAACTTTGATTGCACAGCAGTCACTTCCACTATTGTAAGCCCATGGATGTGATTCGGGGCATACAGTTGTAAAAGTGCACGGCACACTTCCATCAGAACTAGCCTGGCATCCGGGCTCACCTGGATCAACGTTTTTGCACGTCTTTCCTTCACAGTTGTTTTCGTCTACAGCTTTGCAAGCATAGCCGTTTGTCGTGTTTTTGCAAACGGAACCGGCTGGGCATTGGTTTGTGTTTTCCGACGCGCATTCATCCTTGTCTGGGAAATCACAGCTCGAATTGGAACATGTTTGATCGTCGGTACATTTATTTCCTGAACAAACTCTGCCAGGGTCGGCTTTGCACGCAGAACCATTACATAAAGACCCATCTGGACAATCGGGAGAGCAACCTGATACTACAGGTTTGTTGAAACTACATCCCGGCCCATTACAAAGATCTCCATCGCAATTATCTGTTTTTGAAACGCAAATATAAGGCTTATTAGCCCTACACGCATATCCGACATCGGCATTTTCGCAAGTTGAATTTTCAGGACAATCATTAGAATCATCATTTGCACATTGATTTCCGTCAACAAAGGTACACATGGTACCTGGACAAAGCTCCTCGGTTGTGCAATCGGCTGCTCCGGCTACGCATTTAAAACCTGGCTGTGCTTTACAAGCAAACATATTACTGGCAGTTTGAATACATTCGGAACCAGAAGGACAACTAACGCCACCACAAGCATTATTTCGGCAGGGCACGTTCTCGCTTTTCTTTGCACATTCTTGAGTGTCAGGACACGCGTTGGCTCCCGTTTTCTGCGTGCAGCAGTCTTCTCCTTGATTATATGCCCATGGGTGAGATTCTGGGCAAAAGGTGTTGAAACTGCATGGCACGCTACCATCAAATTTTGCTTCGCAACCGTTATCCCCGTCTATGTCTTTACAGGTAGCTCCTTCGCATTGATTATTGTCAACAGCCTTGCAAGCATATCCATTTTCAATGTTTTTACAGGCAGAACCGGGTGGACAGTTATTAAGATCGTCGGATGCGCATTCGTTCTTGTCGGGGAATGTGCATGATTCATCTGAGCATGTTACAGAGTCAGTACAATTCTTCCCTTCGCATACTCGACCGGGGTTCGCTTTGCATAGACTGGAGTCATCCTCTTTTTCAATACATGTTGATCCTGCTGGACACGAAAGTTTACAGTCATCATCTTCAAATATACAACGATGACCCAAACAAAGATCTCCGTCACAGTTGTCTTGTAGTGGCTCACATATTTTTCCAGTATCAGCTCTGCAGTTATATCCAGTGTCGGCATTTTCACATGTTGACCCGGCTGGACATTCACTAGCACCATCGATTGCGCATTGATCTTCGTCAACAAATTTACATTCTGTGCCTGGACAAATGTTGTCGGTGGTACATTTGTCAGACCCCGATTCGCAAGTGTATCCAGGATCCGCTTTACAAACTAGGGTGTCTAGACCCGTTTGAAGACACGCAGAACCAGATGGACACTCAACTCCCGCACAAATGTTATCGCGGCACGGAACGTCATCTTTCGGGCATTCAGTTGAGTCTGGGCACGCACCTGGAGTGTTTTTGGTACAGCAGCTATCACCATCTGCGTAAGCCCATGGATGTGATTCTGGGCAGACGGTTGTGAAAATACACGGCACACTACCATCAAGATTCGATTGGCATCCGAGAACGCCAGGATCAATATCTTTGCATGTTTTGCCTTCGCAGGCGTTTCCGTCGACAGCTTTGCACGCATAACCGTTCGTGGTGTTTTCACAAACAGATCCATTTGGACATTGATTTGTTTCTTTAGATGCGCATTCGTCTTTGTCTGGGAATGTGCAACTTGAATCCGGGCAAGTTTGATTATCGGTACAGTTGTCGCCGCTACAGATACGACCTGGATTGGCCTTGCAAACACCCTTCGCACATGACGAACCATCAGGGCAATCTGGTGAACAAACATCTGTTGTGGGCTTTTCAAATTTACATCCAGATCCATTGCAAATGCTGCCATTACAGCTGTCTTGGTCGGGAATACAAATATAAAGTTCTTTTGCTTTACATTTATATCCAGAGTCTGCATTTTGGCAGGTCGAATTTTCGGGACAGTCATTGCTATCGTTGTCGACACATTGGTCCGCGTCAACAAATTTGCACTGTGTTCCTGGACAGGTTTCGTTATTGGTACACTCGATTGCACCCTTTTCACATTTGAAACCATCATCAGCCTTACAAGCAAATGTATCTTCACCGGTCTGATTACATTCTGATCCAGTTGGGCACTCAACACCTGCACAGGCGTTGTCTTTACATGGTACGTTTTCGTCTTTTTTGTGGCATTCTATAGCATCGATACAAATTCCGCTGCCAGTTTTCTGGGTGCTACATTCCTCACCGTTATTGCATGACCACGGATGCGATTCTGGACAAAGTGTGGTAAAAGTACAAGAGACAGTACCGCCACTGCTTGCTTCGCAACCTTCACTCTCGTCAATATCTTTACAACTAGCTCCTTCGCACTGATTACCCTCATCGGCTTTGCAAGCATAACCGTTATTGATGTTTTTGCATGAAGATCCGGGTGGGCATTGATTATCGCTTTCTGAAGCGCACTCGTCTTTATCTGGGAAGGTACACGATTCATCTGAGCATGTATTATCGTCGGTACATTTATCGCCCTCACATACATTGCCAGGGTTAGCAGTGCATACTGCAGTGTCATCATTTTCCGAACATGTTGATCCTGCAGGACATGCTTGTAGAGGACAGTCAACTCGTTTGAATTCGCATTGATGGCCAACGCACAAATCTTCGTCACATGGGTCAGCAACAGGCTTGCAGTCGTAGCCAGGGTCTGCTTTGCAGCCATAGCCAGAATCCATATTTTTGCATGAGGAATGAGCTGGGCAGTCATTGTCCTCTGCTTTGACACATTGGTCGCCATCAACAAAAGTACACTGTGTGCCGGGACACAGCTCATCAGTGGTGCAATCTGCCACATCATTTTGACATTTATATCCTGGCATTGCTTTACAGGCAAATTCATCTGTGCCAGTTTGAAGACATTCGGATCCATCTGGACATTCTACACCGCCACAAGCATTATTTGTACAAGGAACCTTCTGAGTTTTCTTTTCGCATTCGGTGTTGAGAGTGGATGGACATCCCGCAGCTCCTGCTTTGACCGCACAGCATTCTTCTCCGTCCTTATGAGCCCATGGATGCGACGCTGGACAAACCGTTGTAAAAATACAAGGCACATTTCCGTCCGAGGTCGCATGACAACCCGGAGTGCCTTCATCAATGTCTTCACATATGCCTTGACAAACGTTGCCGTCAATTGCTTTACAAGCATACCCCGGTGAGGCATCTTGACACTCGGATCCAGGCGGACAGTTGTTTGTATCTGTCGAGGCACACTCATCGTTACTGAGAAATTCGCATGTTGCATCTGAGCATGTATTTTCATCGATACAATTTTCTCCAACACATTTGTTATCAGGTTCGGCAACGCACTGGGTCGAGTCCGATGTCTCTTGGCAGGTCGAGCCTTCTGGACATGGCTTATCTAAAGTACTGCAGTCAGGCTCACAATCGTGACCGCCAATATTGTTAACGCATTTAGTGCCTGCTCCACAAGGGTTAGTAGATTCGGCTGCGCATTCGTCAATATCTGGGAAAGTACAGTCCGCATCCTGATCGCAAATGTCATTATCACAATCTTCTCCAACACATTCATGTCCTGGATTAGCTTTGCATTGAGCGTCCTCGGTACATGTTGAACCTTCTGGGCATACACATGTTGTATCGACCGGTATAAATACGCATCCTGAACCATTGCACCATTCACCAAGGTTGGAGCCATCCTCGGCTTCTTCACATGTGGTAGTAGTCGGAATGCATTTGTAATTTTCGTCTCCTCGACACCCGAACCCATTGTCGGTATTTTCACATTCGGAGTGATTTGGACATTTGATTTCCTCAAGTGCACATATTTCACCCACGAACTGGCAGTCTGTTCCTGGGCATGTTTCTTCATCTGTACAGTCAATCGCGTCATTCTTACATTTGATACCCGGCTTTGCGTTGCATGTAAATGAATCTGCGCCTGCTTGCTTACATTCTGATCCAGCAGGACACTCGACGCCACCACATGCGTTATTACGGCAAGGAACATCTTCATTTTTTTTGTCACACTCAACCGTGTCGGGGCAAGAGCCGGCGCCAGTCTTTTTGGTACAACAGTCATCTCCAGTATTGTAAGCCCATGGGTGAGATGCTGGACAAATTGTACTAAAAGCACAAAGAACACTGCCATTTTCTTCGGCCTCACAACCTTCAACGCCATCCATATCCTCACAGAAAGTTCCTTCGCAATTATTACCGTCGATTGCTCGGCAGGCATATCCCTCATCCATGTTAATGCATTCGGAGCCCGGTGGGCATTCATTAGTATCTTCTGATGCACATTCATTTCTATGTGTGCCATCTGGAGGATATTGCGGTTCATTTGTTTCGGGCTCGTTGTCACCTCGAACTGCTGTTACGATTCCAGGCGCCGGTACAACCACTGGTAATGCTGCATCCTTCAAATCACAGTTACTCTTATTGGTATCAAAATTGACCGCAACGCATTTTGAATTCGCAAGACATTCGTCCATACAGCTTTCTAAGTCATCAACGTCTTCGATCGTCTCAATATCGTTGCCATCAGGGAATTTGGATCCGCCCCAATGATTCATGCAATCGTTGGTCTCGCATTTTTCGATAGGCTCCTTATCGTAGGAATCACCAGGCGTTGGGGTTACGTCAGGTTTATCTTCATCGCCTCTGAGAGCCATTACAAAACCAGGAGCGTCAACTGGAGTTTCTGCAGTTGGCATTAGTTCGCATGATGATGTTCCTTTTTCGTAATTAATAGCAACACATTGAGCGGTGTGAAGACAGGAGTTCATACATCGCTCGGCATCCGGCGTCTTTATAACGCCAATATTAGGACCAGGGAATTTTTTACCATCCCAGAAATTCATGCACTCCTCGTCATCACAACTCGGATGAACACCATCTGGTGGACCTGGTGGGAGACCATTTTCGCCGTCGGGTTTGTGGTCGCCACGAACGGCTGTTTCTACATCATTAGCTGGTACTGGTGGATCAGTTTTTTCTTTGCGTTCGCACATTCCGTTTTTATGAAAGTTAACTGCAACACAGTCATCATGTTCCAAGCATCTATCCATACATTCCTCAAGATCATCAATTTCTTCAAGCACATCAATGTTATTATCTGCATTTGGGAACTTAGTGCTGTCATAGTGGTTCATGCAGTCGGCAGTGGCACATTCTTCAATTGGTTCTCGCCAAAAGACGCCATCCGCTGAATCGTCTGGTAGCGTTTCCGGTTCGTGAGTGCCCCGCGTTGCGGTTTCATAACCGTCAGCTGGCACTTCAACAATTGAAGTTGTGTTCATCAACTCACACTTATTATCAGCAGCTTGGTAGTTAATGGCCACACAGTTATCGTTGTGTAAACAGGTATTCATACAGTGCTCAACATCAGGCTCGATCGTTTCCAAAATACTATCGCCTGGATATTTGGCGCCGTTTTTAGTTGTGCCTTCCGGATTGCTTCCCCAGTGGTTCATGCAATTTTCTTTTTCACACATTGGTTCACATGATTCTCCATCACCAGCTTCTCCCGCAGGACAAGACTCGGGATATATTCCTTCATTTGGATACTCAGGTTTGTTGTCGTCGGGCTCGGTATTTCCTTTTGTTGCCGTGGTGTAGCCAGGAGCTGGGACAATAACTGGGCCGATCTTGTCCATTAACTCGCACTCTTTACTGACATGATAGTTAACTGCCACACACTTTTCATTGCTTAGACATTCTTCCATACATTTCTCTAAGTTGTCCACGTCTGGAATGAATTCAATATCGTTACCAGCCGGGAATTTAGATCCGGACCAGTGCTCCATACAGTCAGGTCCTTCGCACTCACTTTCCGGTTCTTTTTCGTAAAAGTCACCTGGAGTTGGTTTTTCATCCGGTTCATTTTGGTCGCCTCGCAGTGCCATAACATAACCAGGAGCATCGACTGGCTCATCAGCAGTCTCTTTAAGTTCACATGTTGAGCTCGCCGCATGGTAGTTAACTGCCACGCATTTATCATTATGTAGGCATGCATTCATACAAGCCTCCTCACCGGGTGTCTTAACCTCCTCGATGCTGTCACCTGGAAACTTTTTGCCGTCCCAGTAATTCATACAATCTTCGTCAACACAATCAGGGTAAGTTCCGTCAACCGGTCCTGGTGGTAATCCATCTGTTGGATCATCGGGATCACCAGGATTGTGGTTGCCACGAACTCCAGTTTGTACACCAGGAGCGGGTGAAACTGCCGGATCCGTCTTTTCTTTGCGCTCGCAACGTTTGTCTGCATGGTAATTGACGGCGACACATGCATCATGACTGTTAAAGTTCGGAATAGGCCTGTTCTTATACATATAGTATTATGATACATGTAGTATAATAAAGATATTGTCAGGTAAAAAAAACTAAATTGAATCTGCGTATTGGGTATATGATCTTATGAATAAACAATTTTCTTGAAATTGGACGTTAAGTGGCCAGACGATTAACTACGCACTATTTGTAAATGAATCAGAGTATTTCATTTTTGTTCCCATACATGTATTTTGGCTTATAATTTGAACTTTTCAACCTTCGTAAACCTTCAAACACAAATGTACAAAAAACTCTTTTGAATATTTGTTCGAGAGTTAATCGAAACAAGAATAATCAAACCAAACACTAACTAGTCTTTGAGATTTCGACAAAAATAAGATCAAATTTCGAACCCATCCTAAGGCATAATTCCATGCATTCATCAAAGCTGTCAACATCATCAATAACGTCAATATTGTTGTCTGGATTAGGGAATTTTGAACCATCGTATTGATTCATACATTTCGACTTTTCACACTCCTCCACTGGTTCCTTCCAGTATACGCCATCTGCTGCCGGATCTGGTTGATTTGCTGGTTTGTAAGTTCCACGTGTTGCAGATTCAACACCCTCAGCTGGCTTGATAACTTCGTCGGTCATTCCCTTTAACTCGCACGTTCCGTCAGCAGCAATGTAGTTAATGGCAACGCAATCATCATTATGAAGGCATGTGTTCATGCAAGCCTCGACATCGGGTTCGGTAGTTTCCAAAAGGTTAGGTCCAGGGAATTTGGCACCATCCGATATTTTACCATGTGGATTGCTACCCCAGTGGTTCATACAATCATTATGGGTACACATTTCTTCACATGTTTCACCATCACCTGCCATGCCTGGTTCGCAGGACCCTAAAATTGATATGTTAACATCACAAACAAATCCAATTTATACTTCTAATATTCATTTTCAGTTCATATTTTGACTTGAAATTAAGCTAACTTTCTAATAGGGAATTATTTGGGTGATGAAAACAACAAAAAACAAATAATTTTTCAAAACTTGAAACTTCGAAACAAGTACGAATAGACCACAAGTATTTTATTCGGTCGCGTTAAATATAAATATTCCTCCGGTTTTTTTTACCAAACATAACACCTTATACTAACCAACAAGTGTCAAATATAACTTTTTTATTATTAAACAATTTTTAGGACTTCTGTAGTTTTTTTAACCAAACATAACACCTTATACTAGCCAAAAAGTGTCAAATATAACTTTTTTATTTATAAACAATTTTTAGGACTTCTGTAGTTTTTTTTTAGTTTTTTACAAATGTAATAATTTAATCTGGTGTAAAATCGACATTCTAAATTACTCACTTGGATAAGTGCCTTCTGATGGATATTCCGGTTCGTTTTCTTCGGGTTCAGTATTACCACGAACACCGGTTTCAAATCCGGGTGCGGGTACTATGACTGGAGCAGTAGCATTTTTCAATTCACACTCCTGATTTTCTTCGTGGTAGTTAAATGCTACACATTTATCATTATCAAGACATTCGCTCATGCAGTTTTCAATATCAGGTACTTCTTCGATCGTTTCGATTTCATTACCATCGGGGAATTTGGCACCGGTCCAATGTTTCATGCAGTCTGCTGTCTCACATGCGCCTTGATCTTCGGGCTCTTTATCATAAAAATCACCTGGAATTGGCGTGGTGTCTTCTGGATCGCGTTCATCACCGCGCAGTGCCATTACATATCCTTCGGCGTCTACAGGTTTATCCGCAGTTGGCATCAGCTCGCACGTGTTACTATCACCATGGTAGTTAACTGCCACACATTCATCATTGTGTAGACATGTATTCATACAGGCCTCTTCTTCCGGTGTCTTGAGAGTTTTAATTGGGTCACCGGGAAATTTCTTACCCTCCCAGAAGTTCACACAATCATCATGATCACATTCTGGGTACGTGCCGTCAACTGGTCCCGGAGGTAGTCCATCGTTAGGATCTTCGGTATCGCCTGGGTTGTGGTCGCCACGGACTGCGGTTTCAACATCTGGTGCGGTTACGGGTGGATCCGTCTTTTCCTTACGCTCACATGTTCCGTCTTTGTGGTAGTTAACTGCAACGCAGTCTGAGTGGGAAAGACATTTATCCATGCATTCTTCGAGATTGTCAATGTCGGGAAGGACATCAATATTATTAGCCGGGTTGGGAAATTTGGAGCCGTCGAAATTATTCATGCAATTTGATTTTTCACACTCAGGTTTAGGTTCTTTATCGTAAACGCCATCAGCTGAGGGTGCAGGTTGATTTTCAGGCTTATGTGTTCCACGGGTTGCTGTTTCATATCCAGGGGCAGGTACAATGACCTCATCAGTTGTATCCATCAATTCACATTTATCCTCGTCAGCCACATAGTTAACAGCCACACAAGTTTTAACATGTAGACAGGTGTTCATACAATGTTCAAAATCGGGTTCATTGGTCTCTAACATAGGCACTCCAGGGAATTTAGCCCCATCTTTGGTTTCGCCCTTTGGATTTGTGCCCCAGTGATTCATGCAGTTGTCGCGTTTACACATTTCTACGCATGTTTCCCCATCTCCAGCAAAGCCATCTTCACACGATACTAATTTAATTGTTTATTTATAAGAAAGGTTGTTATAAAACCATTAACTAGAGTTATAAATACGGATGTATTTTTCCCACTGTGATTTCTAGCGTTAATTTGGCCTTCAATAAATACAATTACACTGGACACTTTTATTTCACAAATAATTTCCGATTTATTGCTGTTAAAAAAAGTTATTTGATAACACTTGAAGTACTCATACCAAAAAAATACAAACCATAAATACAAAAATAATATTGTCGTAAAAACAATTGCTTTACCACTAGTTTCCGCAAAATTACGCTAAAATATGCGTATAGCTTACCAACAGTTTCTTTATCGTGTGAATCTCCTGGTTTTGGTTTAACCCCTTCTGGATCGTCTTCGTTACCGCGCAGGGCCATAACATAACCGGGTGCGTCCACGGGTTTATCAGCCGTCGGCATCAGTTCACAAGTCTTCGAAGCCTTTTTGTAGTTAATGGCCACACACCGGGAATTATTCATACATGCGTTCATACAAGCCTTTTCATCCGGTGTCTCGACATCCTCAATGCTTGTGCCGGGGAATTTCTTACCATCCCAATAGTTCATGCAGTCAATGTGGTCACAATCCGGATGAGTTCCGTCAACTGGACCAGGCGCTAATTCATCATCGGGATCGTTGGGATCACCTGGATTGTGGTCACCACGGACTGCGCTTTCCACATCTTTTGCGGTTACAGGAGGATCGGTCTTGTCCTTTCGTTCACACGATCGGTCTTTGTGATAGTTAACTGCCACACAATCTTCATGTGCCAAACATTCGTCCATGCATTTTTCCAGACTGTCGATGTCGTCGAGAATGTCAATGTTATTGTCCGGATTGGGGAATTTTGAATTGTTGTTCTGGTTCATACAATTCGAGTTTTCACACTCTTCAATTTTAGGTGTCTACTGGTTAATAAATATAGGTCCAAAAATTTCAAAATAAGTGTTTACATTATGACTAGCATACTCTAAGTTAGAGATTTTAACGTACATTTTTATAGCCAAATCTTTCTCTTTTTCTGTTATGGGAAAAATTTTCAATAAAAGTAAATGAAATTCTGGTTCGAAATATTGCAAAATCAATTTGCTTTTCTGGGCCTTGAATTGGTACTAAAATAATTATTTATAAATATAAGGCTGCAAATTAATACGGTGACAAATTTAATAAACATTTTTATTGGGTCTTTTAACCTCAATGGTCTTGATCTAAAATGCAACGTGGACACCTAACTTCAACTGGTTCTTTCCAGTAAACTTCGTCCGCGGAATCTTCCGGCGTTTCGTCGGGATCATGGTTACCTCGTGTAGCCGTTTGATATCCTGGTGCTGGTTTTTGAGGTTTTTCCGCATTATCCATCAATTCGCATTTTTGTTCGGCGGCTTTGTAGTTGACAGCTACGCAGTTATCGACATGAAGACATGTATTCATGCATCGTTCAAAATCAGGCTCAATAGTGTCCAGCATGCTTTCACCCGGGTATTTTGCCCCCTTGGGTTGAGTTTCGCCGTTCGGATTTGTGCCCCATGCGTTCATGCACTCGACGGACGCACACATTTTCTCGCATTCTGCACCGTTACCGGCAAAACCAGCTTTGCATGTGCAAACAGCCTTTCCTGTATCATCAGCACAATCGGCATCAACCGGGCATCCACCATTATTCAAGTCACATGGATCAATAGGGGCAACCGGCTCATCGGCCTCCTCATCCGGCAATGGTATATAAGTTCGTGGAAGTTTATCGTAAGCGGCAAATGGCCAAGATTTAAAACCTGGTGAATATTCAGGCGCGTATTCAGGATCATAGGATCCGCGTGTTCCTGACATGTATCCACGCACAACTGTTTCAACGAGCTCGGTGGCGTTCTTTAACTCACACTGCTTTGAATCCTCATTATAGTTCATAGCTAGACAGCGACTCTCGGCTAGACACGCCGACATGCAAACCTCCGGCGAAATGACGTCGTCAATAACGGCAATATTATCTTGTAAAAAATGGGTTAACCTTAAAAGAAGCAAATCTTTTTCTTAAATTCAGGATATATGTATAGTCATGTTATTAGTTGCTCTATGAATAGCTTTAAGACAAGTTTAACTAACCAACTGGGTATACGTAGCATATTTAAATACACAGGATACCCAGTTAAACGGCAGGTAAAATAAACCAGCCGGTTAACTGGTACTTGCGTAGGCGATAACACGGAAAAATCGAGACCTGCCGGTTAACTGAAAATAGGGCTGCCGGTTAACTGAAAACAAAGATTTTTGTAGTTTATTGTCGTTCTAGATTGTAATATAAGATTATAATAAGTACCTGTTAACGGCGCACGTCCTGTAAATAAACATTTAAAAATAAAAAATTCAAATAGAAGAATTCTTAGATAAAATGTATAGAAAGATTGGAGTTAACGGAAAACTGCGGGTTAACTGGTAATCGTGTAGGCGTTTTCGCTGGAAAAGTTTTGCCAAAATAAAACTGCCGATTAACTGAAAATAACCGGTTAACTGGGTATCCTGTGTAATATGCCCGGTGTTAAATGAATTACAATCTCGACATTCCTAATGCACCCTCATAAAACGTTACGTGACTTGAAAATTTGTTTTAAAATGTTCATCTGTCCATTAATGTGTTTCGAACCCAATAAAGTTAACGGTTGTTTTTTCGGAAACACTCAGTTCATAAGATAGTCTATGCTGCATAGACTATGCAAGTTGAACTGTAAAAACCGAGCAAACTTAGTTGGTGAACCCTATCTGGATTCGGGAACATCATGCCATTATACCGATTCATACACGTGGAAGCTTCACACTTGTTTGTACGTTCTTTAAACTTAACGCCATCGGCACCCGATCCCTCGTTTGGCTTATTTTTAACTGCATCAGTATAAGTTCCACGGGTAGCACACGAGACACCAGGTGTTGGTTCACCGCGCAAATCAGAGACGCCGGACAACATTTCACAATATCCGTCGGTGCGGTTAAAATTAACCGCGGCGCAAACAGGCGCCGTAGATTCCGGTGTCCATTCGAGACGCGACTCCATATAAAGACAGGTGTTCATACAATAATCAAAATCGACCTCTTTGGTGGTCAGAACGACATCGCCATCAAAGTAGCAGCCGTCTTTCCAGTCGGGCCCGGCCGGACTGGCGGCCCAGAAATTCATACAGAACGTACCCTTGCATTGTTGGACGCATGAAGTACCCCCGTCGAGAATTGATACGCCGTCGCCAGCCCACCCTTCTTTACATGTACACTTGGCAGTTAGCTCATTTCGACAATCGGCGAAGAAATTGCAATAGTCTGTGATGGACGTTTACCAATTGAATAATTAATATCAAATAAAATATATAATAGGAGTCATATCTAGTAATATTACTGTTAACAAATTATATGCTTATAAGATTTTTTTTCATAATCCCCTTATGTTTTATTTCAAGTCAGAAAGATGGAAACAATATTTTATAACCATTGTTTTGTTTAATCGTTAAACACTTTATAAATTATAAGCTCGATGACGAACTAAAGTTATATTACATAACCTACAGTACGACTTCACAATTTGTAAACGCTGCCTTTATTTTCGTCGCACGGCAGTTCGCCTACGCGTTCATGTGGCGGTTGGTCAACAGGACCCGGTGGTGTTTCCCCATCCGGTGGATTGTAACTTCCACGAATACCGTTGCTGTATCCCGGAGCTGGGCTTTCGATGGGAGCTGTGGCATCCTTGAGTTCACATGTTCCAGAAGTATGAAAATTCATGGCCACGCATTTATCGTGAAGTAAGCATTTTTCCATACATGATTTGTGGTCTGGGATATTCTCAAGAACTTCGAGGTTGGCTTCTGGGTTCGGGAACTTAGACCCTAGGTACCAATCCATACATGTTTCCTAGTTAGTGTTATTACTAATAACTTTAAGTGATCCTAATAATATTAGGATGATATATTAATTGAATACATATAGAAATATTTTAAAGTAAGCCCAACCAAACTTAGGTTTTAGGACTTTTTGAGATCGTAACTTCGGGTTCCGCAAATGACACAAGAAAAATATGGACCAATCTGGTGAGAAGTTTTACTGACAACCTACTTTTCTTAAAAAAAGTTACTCGCAAGGCTTTATACTAAGGCTATTAAAAATTAACGAAAACCGAAATTATACTCATTGGAGGTGGTGTGGCGAATTAAATGCTGACATAAAAATTGTTTCAGAAAATAATGTATGAGACCAGCCGCATGCTTCCGTTGTTTGCTCGTTACCAGAACAAGCGGAGTTGTTTAGCGATAGATCACTATCAAAAGGTAGTCAAAAATGTCAGAAATAACAAAATAGTAACACATTCCTTTTCACATTCAGGTACATCTTCTTTGAAATAGGCATCGTCACCCGACGGTGATGGTGGATTTTCGGGTTTATAAGTTCCTCGGGTAGCAGCAGTCATGTCGGGATCAACCAATGGGTCGCGAGTACCAGACCCACTCATGAGCTGGCAATGCTTATCAGACTTACGGTAATTTATGGCGTTGCATTTCACCGGCGTGTCCATATGAAGGCAAGTATTCATGCACGTTTCCATATCCTCTTCAATTGTCTCAATAATGTTATCGCCAGCGGGGAAAAATGCGCCACTTGGAGCTGGCCCGTCTGGATTGACTCCCCAGAAGTTCATACAATTGTCAACTTTGCACATTTCGACACAAGTCTCGCCATCGCCATTAAATCCTTCTTTGCAGTAACACTTGGCAGCACCGTCCATGTTAGCGCAAACGTTCTCTTTGCATCCGCCGTTCTCTTCGGAACATGGAAGGGGATTTTGTCGGTCATAAGTACCCTCTTGTGGGTACGGTTCCGGATCCGGATAATAACCACCGCGAACAGCATTTTGACAACCCGGACATTCAACAACATCGTCTGTTTTATATTTCAACTCACAGTTCTTATTTGCCAATAGATTGACAGCGAAGCACCGGTCCTCGTGGAGACAATGTTCCATGCAATCGTCCATAGTCGTCACATTTTCTTTAACGGCCAAATTATAGTCTGGATTCGGGAATTTCCATCCTTCCAAGTAAACATTCATACAGCTCTCGTCAAGACATTTAATTTGACATTCTCGCCCGTTACCCCACCACTCTTGGTTACATTTGCAGTCAAAATCGCCAACCGAATTGATACAATGGGCATTGCCATCACAGTCATGATCGCCATCTGCGCATTCATCCTTGTCGTCACATTCAAGACCGGTGCCTTCGTAACCAGCATTGCACTCGCAGTAAAAACCACCATCGGTGTTATGACATGTAGCGTCTGGATCACAAGTGTGTGAACCGTTAGTGCATTCATTGATATCATCGCAGTTTTTACCGTCGCCTTTGAATCCAGGTGCACATTCACATTCGATACTTTCGACTGTCTTTGCTTCGTCTGTAGTACACATTGCAAACATGTGACAGCCCCCATTGTTCTCGCTACAAGGTCCAGTTTCGTAACAGGTGATGCCGTCACCGGCCATGTCATCAGGACATTTGCACTCGAATCCACCGACGCTAGGTGAACGGTTTTAAATAACACCACTAAATCACGCAAATCACTTTAAGTAAATTACTTAAAATACTCTAATTAATAAATTAATAGTAGTCTGAGCAATCACTTTTAAAATTTTATTTTACATTTTTCAAAATCGTATGATTGATATTGGCATAATTGTAGACATTTAAAACCGTAGCTATTTGAACAGGCTGCGAATGGACTACAAACACCCTGTTCACATTCATTAATATCGGAGCAAGTGTCCGCGTAGGCGTCACCAGGCTCGACAGCTTCGAATCCTTCGCCACACTCACAAATGTAGCTAGCTGTTGAATTCGTCTCGACTGCCCAATCACATGGAGCTTGTGGGTTTTTCTCGCTCCAAGCCGCCGTTTTTATACAAACCGAATTGAGTCCACAAAGATGGGTGCCGTCGTTGCATTCGTCTAACGGCTCAGTTGCGTTAGTGAAGGTTACTATATTTAGGGTATTCGTGATCAAAAGGGGGTTTCAATTAAGGAGGTGTTAGTTATATGTAGAAGTCAATGCGACTATTATACGACTGCTTACTAGTCGTATGATTCGAGTATGTTTAAAGTGAATGTATGTGATATAAATACAGATTTAGTAATCACAGTAATCCTAACTGATGTTAATTAGCGACATGAACTCAAATCTTAACAAAATTTTGTTCCTAGAAACTTCAAAGACGTGTTGAAAAAATTTCATAGCTTGCTCGTAAAATTTGTTAGGGGCTCTATTTAATATCTTGATTAACAAATTTCGGAGGATAGGCAGATAACATTGAGACAGCCTTGAACAGGTACATTATAAAGTGTTTTTTGTTGTTTAGACCTGTACATATTTCTTGAAGACCCTAACTTTACAAAGTTCGCCAAGTATTGGCTTAAAATTTTCTCCTTGGCCTTCATGGTGTAAATTTTTAAACATTTCACTCGACATCAAAATTTTTACATCATCATGTTTTGATGTTCGCATTTGATTCAGCGGTAGATGGTTAATATTGTAGTACCATTCGACACCATTAATCGAAATCGACAGAACATATTTACCGTAGTCCCTAGATGGTGCTTGAAAACCTATGAATTGCGGAAATAATCTCGGTTCATAAAATTTTGACTAACATCATTAACTCATACTTTATGTATTTTTCCTAAAAAAAATTCATATTCTTTTTGCTTTGTATTTAAAAAATCAAAAATCAATAAAATCAAAAACAGAATACACATTCAAGATTATTATCGGTCATTATTTCTTAAAGTGTATCACTTTAAGTCATACTAATTTGGTTGATTATGAATAAAGTTTTGAATAAGTAACAGCCTTGGTCTTTTAAAAGACCGTAATTTAGTCGATATTAAGCTGAGGATTCATATAAAACAAAACACAAATCAGAATTTTTTTTTCGAGCGTTTCCTGTGCATTGGATTTCGTATTCTGCGATGAAGAATTTCAACTGCAGTCCACTTGTCAATATTAACTGAATTTCGTTGAAGTGAATGAGTGTCCCTCCTTCTCAAAACTTCATTTTCGCTCGAGCTTCCAAAATTTCGACCGGTTCTATGAATATGATGTCCATGATGCTCCCCTTGGAAATAATTTATGGGCTTTGGCTTTCTATTTGGATCTGTTACCATTGGTTCATATCTGTAGCTGAGTTACAAAATAAGTTGGTTTGATGGGTTTGTGAAATTTCAAGAAAGCCCAGGTAGCACGGAAAATTCAATTGAAACCCTCGTTTTGGACGAAAAAAAACCCATAAAAAACTTCCTTTAAATTACCGTCAATATCTAGTAATCTGTTTTCAATAACAATTTTTTTATTTTGTTTTTTCAGATTTAAATTACTAGAGAGCGTTCGCCATAAATTTCCGCTGTGCTAAGCACGTATTTTACTCTGATTTCTAAATGGTTCTCTTCATCGATTTTTTTTATATAGTTTACGAGGAATTACGTAAAAAAATACATGCGTAGCACAGCGAAAATTTATGACGAAGGCTCTGTAGCTAGCTGACCAAGATTTGCATGTCTGCACAGTGTTGGCATATCTACCAACATGGGCCTTATTTTGGAAATATCTCGAGTTAGGCGTAAGATATAACTCTAAATCAATTTAAACTCGAATTTTCTATCCTTTCTTTATTTAAAATGATATGAATTAAATATTTTTTTGGAGTGAGAGTATTGGTTTTAGGCGCTCCAAAAATATGATTTTTCGAGTGCACCCTATGATGCAGAGAGCTGCCTTGTTCAAATAGATTAAGATTGGTGTTAAACCAAGAAGTATTTGTCCAGTTTATATTTCACAAAAAAAATCGATAAAAAATTCTCAGCTGTTAAGTCATAATAATGCTTCGAAAGAAAAAAAAACTGAGCAAACACAAATTTTTGCTTATTTCTTCCATCAAAACGTACCTTTGTTTTTGTCTGATAAAAATTAAAACTGAATAATATTTTGAGCAATATATTCAGAATTTATTTAAAACCTTAAAATCGAAGATTGGTTCACAAATAAGCAAATCACAGGCGTTTTGGTGCGCGTTGGCATATTTGCCGACACTGTGCGGTCTCTGAATAGTACCAAATGTGCGGTCTAAGGTTAATTAAATAGCCCGCTATGTTTAACTCTGTCCTGACGTGAATTCGTCCACGGTACTGACGGGAATCGTCCCGACCATTTTGTTCTTCCATTCTGCTATATACTTTTAAACCGTGGGACGTTTGTAATATATATCCGGTGGCGAAGGTTCGTGCCCGTACTTTGAAGGCCATGCGCCATTCTACATCTAGATTCCCAAAGCTTGTGACAGGTCCTGCAGGTACGTCTCTTCCGTATTCTCTTATAAACCACATTTTGCCCCCACATCCAGCTGTAATAGTTCGAAAGAGTGTTTCAAGAAAACAATATTTTTTGCTTAAAATCTTCTTTGCTCAAATTGCACCCAATTTTACCTCAAACATTAGAAAACAATATTCTCAGCCTAATTTTTTTGGTTACAAATTATTAAGCGAATAAGTAATTTCGGTTGAAACTGTAACCGATATAAATTTTTATCGAAAATGATTTTGGATCGAAAATCAACTTTTATATACATGTAAATGAAAAATCCTTCATTCTCCGAAAATTCATAATGACCAAAACTCGAAAACTAAAAAGTTTTACCCATAAACTTTGCCAATAATGAACTTCTATTAGATTTAAAAGGAAAATCGTCTTCACCCAGAAAGTGTATCTGATAAGAGGCATTTGTGACCCAAAAGTCAATTGTGAGCAAAAGATTTTTTGTGACAAATCTCAGATCACTATAAAGATTAACAACTTATTTGGTCTAAATAGTGAAATGCTTTTTCGAACTAAGTTCCTTCACATGACTTGCCATCGAATGAGAAACCGTTGTTGCAAGTCACTCGTTGCTTACTCATTCTGTATGAGTTTGATCCACCACCACCTTCAAGCTGAGATTGTCATATCAGTCATGAATTACAAAACATTATACCTCAACTCTGATAGGTCCATAAGACCAAATATGGACTACACACCCTAGGTGGACTGAAAATGAGTGTTGGAAACGTTGGGCGTTAGGATGCGTTTGCCAACGCCCAACCAACGAGTTGGGGGCGTTGGGATAATCAGTGTGTTGGCCAACGTTTGCGTTGGCCGTTGGGAAAATTTGGAACGTTGGCCAACGCTAGCGTTGAGCGTTGGCCAACGCTTGCGTTGGGCGTTGGCAAAATTTGAGCGTTGGGAAAAAATCGACCGTTGGCCAACTGTCGCAACACTGCTGAGAATGATATAAAACGGGTTTAATCGAAACTAGCTGAATCGGGTTTGTTAAATTTAATGAGAAAAAATCATGAAACGGGACTTTTCTTGTAAATATCTTTAACTTTATATGGTCGCAACAGAGTTCAGTTCAAATTTGGCTTAATGGACCTATACGCATTGGCGGCTACTTGGCGGTCACCTGGCGGCCATTTGACAACCTTATGGCAGTGTTGTAAATTGGATTCAAATCCATGTTATACAGTGGACATGTACAGTGGAGCTCTAACAAACTTTAATGACTTATTTAAATCTCGGTCCTATTTCGCCAGCATAACAAAATTGCCCCTTGAGGTCCCTCCACCAAACTTCTTCTCCGGTTCCTTGCGACTTAGCGCCACTAACATAGTGATTTTCAATATTACAGCCATAGGTGCTGTGTGATCGATCCTCGTCTATTGGGGCGATACAGTACGTGTTGGGATCTCTTCCATCAGAATTTGGACAGCTAGACCAAGGGTGTTCACGGTTGTACGTCTATTTTAAACTCACAGGGTAAATTGTCAACTTTTAGGTTCAAAAGCCAACGATAACTCGGCCCGTTTACCAATTTTGGTAGATTTTCAGATTTCCTTGTAGATAAATGGTTATCCTAGTTTGCCGCAAACTTTTAGAAAATCTCGCTTAAAGGCGCACCCTGTCTTAACTACCCGTATCTTCCAAATGGAACAATTGTTTTCATGCAACATGCTTATTTTTGAAACTATCGACAATTTTTTTCTTATTAATCGAAAATTGATGGACATTATTATTAAACACCCTAACTTAATGGAGTAGTACTTTCCACAAATCCATTCATTTTAATATTTTGAATTTCGATATAAGGATTGTGACCTTTTCGTAACTTGATAGGAGAGTCGAAGCTTTGGTAGGGATGTGATAGACTTTTTAACGTACTAAAATTCGCCGTTCGCTAACCGAGGTTTGGTTGCCCTAAAAATCCACTTTCTCTAATTTTTCTTTTATGTAAATAAATAAAATGAACCTTAGTTCGAAAGTGTCTACAGTTCTAATTTAGACAAGCGTCCAAATAATGTGTTAAGAAGTACACAGTCAATTAACGGCTAATTCTATTTTATGTCATTATTTGATATCGACGTATTGTTTCCAACAAAGACGATTTTTTAGGTGAAACATAGTCACATCCCTAGCTGATTGGGGTTAAGTTTTCATTTCTATAATGTACCCTTCCGTCAATATAAACGGAGAAAACATATTTAGAACCAAATAATCTTTCTTGTTTAATGACGAATTTGTGCCAAGCTGGCGTTAGTCCGGGCATATTTCGTAGTTCGTGATCTTGCCATCCATACACCTGTGTATTCATTTCCTCGGGGTAATTAACGGGATACCGAATTCGAAATCTGTACTAGGTTAAATGTGTAAACCTGAAACGTGAACAAAACTATGGGCGAGACAATGGTACGATATAGGGTTTTACTACGACTTAAAGGTACGGAGTGCACTTATGAACTAAATATCAGTTATGTACAACCAGTTAATCAGATATCGGTGGATTTTGTTAAACCTTGATCCTGTCGCCGCTATCAATGAAAATCATCGGAAGTTGAGCACCTGGTGTACAACCAAATCGATAATCCTCAAAAAGTCGACACCACCCATTCTCGTGGTCACATCTATGATTAATTTGATGCTCCCATAAGACGCCCGGAGAGGACTCCGATCCTGACCCGAATGACGATTTTCGGCAGCTTATGCCCTCAACAGCCTGTGTAAGTGTTGTTAGTGTTATAAACGTGCATTGAGCTTATTAAACAAGGGAGTGTAAAAGAGCTCGGGAAACTAGGGTCAACAAGATGTTTTCAAAAAGAAAGGGACTTTGTCCTAAATGACAAAGTCTCTTAAATGAAACAGTTACGCAATACAGTAAGTAGTGTAGTAAATTTCTATGATACAGTCCCGACCTTCCAGTTGTGCTATTTGCGTTCCCGAAAAACGTGCACAACTATGCAGTCGTGCACAACTAGGCAGTCGAACAAGATGGTGCACATGATATCTAAATTTTATTTACGTTTTTATGTTTAAAGGGTTTATCAGACAAACTTTAACGTTTTGTGAAGCAATTTGAAAAAAAGTTGTCCGATTAACTAAAAACTGCACAATTCGAGAGTCGTTTGCAAAACCTCGTCCCAAAAAATTTGCACAAGTGGAAAGTCGTTTGATCAAACTTGGGTCTAAAAAACATGAACAACTTGGCAGTCTTGTAAAATTTCCTGAAAAAGTGCACAACTGAAGGCTGCAGAACTGGAAGGTCGGGACGGTAATTGAATTAAGAATCGGGCAAAAAATTACAACATTTTCCTGTGCGGCTAAAATAAAGGCGTTGGGGAACCCGTCGAATAAATCAGCATTACGCCTATGGTATGGATACGTTATCTTGATCTCCAATTCCATTTCCCAAGTCAAACCAACACCTGTGATTGTACCAATATGAGCTTCAGGGTCTTTACCATAGAACGGTCCTGGAAGCCAGATGTTGTCCTCGGCTGAACAATAGAGTATAAATTTCAACTAACAATTAATCAATGAACTAGAAGCACATATAAAACAAGCGAAAAGAAAATAATTTTTCGATTTTTTAACCATCACGGATAAATGTCATTTGTGCTAAAGAGTTAACTTGGAATGAAATAGTTTACCTTCTTTACAGTTGGTTCCATCGGGCGCCGGGTAAAAGCCGTCCTTACAAGTACAGGTGAATCGAAATTCAGGGTCGAATAAAACATCTTTGCATTCTGCGTTTTCATCACAGTTATGCGCACCAGATTCGCATCTGCCGCCGACTAAAATGAATATTAACACTCATGTACGTTATGGGTAGCTACTATCTACTAGCTAGCTACCCATTTCCTCATTATTCAACATTTTGTAAAAAAACCGTTGGTGATAATTAAAAACAAACCACGGATTACTAATCGCGGAAAATTAACAAAATCAATCGGGAAGTGTCGCATTTCAAATTATCTAAGTAAACCTTTGTTGCACACTCCATTTTCCATCTGATATCCGTCATCACATGTACACGAATAGCTGCCGGGCGTATTCACGCATTTGGCATTAATTGGACATTTTCCTTCGGAACACTCGTCGGCATCCACACATGGTTTGTATCCTTGGCCACTGAACCCGGCTGGGCAGGAACAGCGATAAGTTTCCATTCTACCCACACTCATATGATGCTCGAGGTGGGCTTTAGTTGTGTGCCAAACGTCCTTGTTCATTGTGCAAATCGCGTTTGCGGCGCAAAGATGCGTTCCACTTGTGCATGGATTGTGGTCGTCTTAATTTGAAAATAGTAATTATAAGAAGTGTATACACAGGGTGCGCAGTTATCTTGCGAACTTGGTCCTTGAAAAGTCGCAAGATAAGCGTTTTTTCGCAACATAACTGCTCAGTGCATATAATATAAATATTATAAATCCCGAAAAATAAAATTCTGAAAAGTCGCAAGATAAGCGTACGAGCGGCAATTTTCGCAAGATAACTGCTCGCAAGATAACTGCGCACCCTGTGTATTTGATTGAATTATTATGACTAAGTGATCCGCCGAGTGGTTACGGATACAGTACACTCCCTGTGCACTTATCTTGCACATTCGTGGACCCAAAAATTGGCAAGATAAGTGCAAATGGCAAGATAAACGCACATAGCGTAGGCGGATTAGCTGGAAATCATTGATGTTTCAAGATTTGGCAAGATAAATGCACGATCTTGAAAATTTGGGAGCTCTAGAATGTTTCGGATTTCAGTGTAAATGTATAAAAGTAAAAAAATTCTAACAAATAAATTTCTTGTACACTTGTTGAAAACTTTTTTGGATTAAATTGCGAAAAAAAAAACATTTTTTTGTGAAAACATTTTAGTTAATAAAGTCGAAAGTTAACGAAATAAGGTCAAATGGATTTTAAAAATAGTAACTTTCAGCAGGTAGTGCGTGGGTTATTTTGTCCCTAGGACGGTAATCGCCTCACTCTAAGTTAGAGTTTCTAACCCTGAAATTTCAATATACGTTTATGAATAACTTGGTATCGCGGGCGTTTTTTTGTCCCTAGGGCGAGATGGTGAGGCGCACGAAAATTTAATCTAGGGAAACTTTTTTGACAAAAGTGATATTGCTCTCAGGTTCAGCTCGTTCCCCAAGTTCACCAGTAGCAATTATTGTGTGAAAGCCACACCATTTTATATTTGATCAAGCTATTTATGGGTTATTAAAAAACATGTCCTACATGCAACTAACCAACCCGGTTCATTCGGTTCCCGGTTTACCGAAGGGCCCAATAAATACAGATTAAAATGCGTAAAAAAAATTCCATAACTATAATAGTTAATTTATTTTTCGCTAGAGTCCATTCATTTTACCTGTTAGGGTCTCCCATGTCAAGCTGCAAAAGTCGGCTCTCGATGCATAATCTTCGGGTTTCCAATCGTGATCGCCTTCAACTTTCTGATTTGGTCCCGCCCAAATTTGCATTTCCGGGATTGGTTTCGGAACTTCGTAAACCTTACTAAAATATGCCAGTTAGACAAAAAAAAAAACTAGCGCAGGGCGTAGGCGAGACCGATGGAAATTAGTGTCGAATGTTTTTTACGTATATTTCAAATTTTATTTCAAAAGGAACAAATTTTATCCAATTTTTGAACTTAAACTTTTAAAAATAAACGTAGTCGCGCTACTAGTATGACCCACTGATAAAAAAAAAACACTGCCAGTTCCTGTTTCTACTAATTCGAATAGGAATTTATTTTGAGTCCTTAATAAGGACTATAGATAACTTACTGATGGTAGACTTCATATCCATCAATGATAATTGATAAGTATCGCTCGTTTCCATCAGGACGCGGTGCGTCATTAACTCCGCCATCCCATCCGCTTCTGCGGCGTGAGAATTTCATAAACTCTTTTTGCTTATAAACTAAGACCTCAACGTGTATCCATTCATCTTGTGGTAGCCAATTGTGTGTCGGGATGCCCGTATAAACGCTTGACGGATGATTATTCCACCTTCCATATTGCTGCTCAGTATTAAAATTTTTCTGGTGTTTTGGATATTTAAACGTGCCTTAAACATTGTTTTTCAAGCAGTCATTTTTATTGCGTAAAAAATTAGCAAGACGTATTTTCTGATTCGGATTNTTTTAAAAATAGTAACTTTCAGCAGGTAGTGCGTGGGTTATTTTGTCCCTAGGACGGTAATCGCCTCACTCTAAGTTAGAGTTTCTAACCCTGAAATTTCAATATACGTTTATGAATAACTTGGTATCGCGGGCGTTTTTGTCCCTAGGGCGAGATGGTGAGGCGCACGAAAATTCAATCTAGGGAAACTTTTTTGACAAAAGTGATATTGCTCTCAGGTTCAGCTCGTTCCCCAAGTTCACCAGTAGCAATTATTGTGTGAAAGCCACACCATTTTATATTTGATCAAGCTATTTATGGGTTATTAAAAAACATGTCCTACATGCAACTAACCAACCCGGTTCATTCGGTTCCCGGTTTACCGAAGGGCCCAATAAATACAGATTAAAATGCGTAAAAAAAATTCCATAACTATAATAGTTAATTTATTTTTCGCTAGAGTCCATTCATTTTACCTGTTAGGGTCTCCCATGTCAAGCTGCAAAAGTCGGCTCTCGATGCATAATCTTCGGGTTTCCAATCGTGATCGCCTTCAACTTTCTGATTTGGTCCCGCCCAAATTTGCATTTCCGGGATTGGTTTCGGAACTTCGTAAACCTTACTAAAATATGCCAGTTAGACAAAAAAAAAACTAGCGCAGGGCGTAGGCGAGACCGATGGAAATTAGTGTCGAATGTTTTTTACGTATATTTCAAATTTTATTTCAAAAGGAACAAATTTTATCCAATTTTTGAACTTAAACTTTTAAAAATAAACGTAGTCGCGCTACTAGTATGACCCACTGATAAAAAAAAACACTGCCAGTTCCTGTTTCTACTAATTCGAATAGGAATTTATTTTGAGTCCTTAATAAGGACTATAGATAACTTACTGATGGTAGACTTCATATCCATCAATGATAATTGATAAGTATCGCTCGTTTCCATCAGGACGCGGTGCGTCATTAACTCCGCCATCCCATCCGCTTCTGCGGCGTGAGAATTTCATAAACTCTTTTTGCTTATAAACTAAGACCTCAACGTGTATCCATTCATCTTGTGGTAGCCAATTGTGTGTCGGGATGCCCGTATAAACGCTTGACGGATGATTATTCCACCTTCCATATTGCTGCTCAGTATTAAAATTTTTCTGGTGTTTTGGATATTTAAACGTGCCTTAAACATTGTTTTTCAAGCAGTCATTTTTATTGCGTAAAAAATTAGCAAGACGTATTTTCTGATTCGGATTAATTTCTTGTTCTTCAAATTTTACTCTACTTACACTACAAAACATTTAAATTAAATCAAATTGTACTTAAAACAACATACTTTAAAAACAACTACCTTGGTCTTTATCGTATTTTTTCATGCTTTTCGACCACGGAAACTTGAATACCAAATATGGGGACGTATTTTCATTATTTTGTTCAGTTCCCACAATAAAATGTTCGTCTTTCTTCCAGCCACTTGTATTTGGTTTTTAAAAAATATGATTGTTTGGTACTTTCTTAAAAGGTACAACCAATAAATGGGATAACGTGTAAAAGGTACCAAATTTTGATACCTTTTACACGTTATTCTTTTTCGCACGTGCGCCAATTATACTTTCGACTATCTATACCTCATCTTTTTCAACGTTATTCATTTTATACTATATAATTTTTACACGTTATTCATTTTATAAATTATTCTTTGTGAACGTTATTCATTTTCCACTTTATCCAATTTATACTTTTTACCAATGCCACAATGTACCATTTCAACTACAAAAACTGACCTTAGTGGGAGTTTGGACTAGTAAATACAAGTGAAAAAAAAGTACGAATATAAAAAATATATTTGACTCGTAGACGTGTACTGTTACACGGAACAATAAGGGTGACCATTATTTATTTTCAATAATGGTGGCAACCAAAACCATGTTTAAAATTTTTAGCGTTCGGACAACGGATAAGGTGAGTAGTACCTGTATGAGCTTTAACTGGTGATGCCAACACACCGAACGAACCCCTTCCGAGTTAATATACAGGGTACGCAGTTAACCGCCACCCTCTTAACGCGAGTATTTCGCTGATTTGCACTTAACCGCCAGTTACCACTATTTTCCAGCGACCAGGCCTACGCCCCGTTAACCACCAGTAAACCGCAAGTTTTCAGTTGACCGCTATTAAGAATTTTCAGATAGACAAGGTGCGCATTGTGCACCGTTATGTTTCACCCCGTTATGTTCCACTATTTTTCGAATTTTTTTGCGAAACAAAACGGCGTACCCTGTGTATATGGAAATATATGGGAATTATATAATGGTACTGGAAATTTTAATTTGAAAAAAAATTGAAATTTTTTATAACATAATAAATTTTCAATTCAAAATTATAATTCATCATTTTTGGGGGTTTTACCAAAAATTTCAAATTCTCATTGGTCAAAAACTTTATTAACCGCCACTTTGGGACTACCACCCGTATTTGCAGTTAACGGCTACTTTTTTCATGTAAATCGTGTGTCCACTGCCTATTTAAGCGCCAGTTGAGGAGGTCGCGAATGGTGGCGGTTTACTGTGCATCCTGTGTAATACAATTATTTTTATTTTACTTCGATTTAAACCCGTAAGGTGTCAGAGGTTGTTCTGTTGACACGATTGTGTAAAAAAGAAGATAACGAAAGTTTGTTGGGCGTTAATTCGGCTCATACAGTAATTGTATATATACTGGTTTTCATGAAAATTAAATTTGACCTGTACATATTTTAATGTTCAAATCATAATGTATAATGTCCTAAATACATCTGAAGAGGAACTTATAGCGTCTGGAATATTAAATTGTGTGGTCGGTAGAACGTAAAAAATGACTACGCGCGAAAATGAATAACGTGTAAAAAGTATCAAAATTTGGTACCTTTTAAACGTTATGCCAAATCCACTTGAAACCAAATCAACTTTAAACCAATAAGACCTTATCCAATATCCACGTTATACCAATTATACCTTATGCAAAATACACGTTGTACACATTATACGTTATTCATTGTCAACGTTGTTGCCAATTCTACGTTATCCCTTTTCAACGTTTTTTTTTTGATACCTTTTACACGTTATACTTTTTCCGCTTTAATTTTTTGATACCTTTTACACGCTGTACCTTTTAAGAAAGTACCGATTGTTTTTTCGATTTTGTATTAATAGTAGACTTCAAGAGGGATTATATCCGGATATAACGTGTTGTTTACAAACTTTACAACTCAGAATACTGGTCGAAATGAACGTTTCATACCGCGTATTTGAATGCGATATTTGTGTACAATATTTTTGTAAAATACTCAGGAAATGTCCCTAGATTGGTTAATTTATTTGACTAAATCATTATTATAATGATTAAGTCAAATAAATTAACCAATCTATTAGCAACAACCACTTATATGAGCTATTACGCAGTTTATTATTTTGAGAATTTGAAATGATTAAAATCTATAATTTTTGAGCGAAATCGATCTTTGCGTTTGTACTTATTCATGACACTTTAAGGGTTACTCGAAGTCAATTGACAATATACAATTGAAATAAATTGATGTTTAGTAGAAAACAACTCGACCGTACGGTACGGTCCGTGCCCTCTTTCATAAATAACTTTGTGTTATTACAAGGATTCTCACTTGAGAAAATGGTACTAGTGCGATACTCTATCATCTCTAAAAACCACCTTTGGTCTCCACCGGAGAGGATGGTTCCGTGACCGACACCTCTGACGCGCACTTTAAAGCCAAGTCGCCAGGCGTCACCCAAGTTGATTGTCCCATTTCCATACTTTTTGCCTTTTTCAGCCTTCATGACTCCCTGACATTGTTCTTGACAAGTCACTCCGTCATTCTCGTATCCGTTGTTGCACCTCATATTGTAATTAGTATGCCCACTTCTGTCTGGAGTTCGGCAAAACTGGCCATACTCGTACTGACCAGCGTCATATCGTTTTCCAAGATATTGCATTTCCCAAGAAAGATCATAGTGATCCCGAATGAAATTAAAGTATTCACCGTTTAATCGTTTTTCATTTATGTGTTGAGATCGGTATTTACACTGGTAAGAGGCCGTGGTGCCAGTGTAACATCCTAACACACAGTTGTAAATGAGAAACATTTAAGGAGGGGACATAGGCGTTATTAATTTCATGCAAACTGATACAGCCAAATAATTTTAAAAACGCACAGTGCTCCTGGAGAACCATAACAGATTTAGGCTTCCAGATTTAGGCTTCCAGATTTAGGCTTCCAGGAGCACTGTGAAACGGGCCCTACTCGCAATTCTCCATCAACTATAAGTTATAGTCTATAGTTATACCTAGTCTATAACTATTTCCATGTAGTCTATAACTATTTCCATGTCATTGGTCCCTATTATGCAGTTTTTTCTCGCCAAAACGGTCCTTTAAATGGGCCAATAGAACTCATTTAAGCATAAAACAATTTTGCCAAAATATAGAACTTCAAAAGTTAGTAAGAAAATGTGAAAAATACAATTCTCAAAATGTATGTAGTGAGCTCTAAAATAAAGGTTTTATAAAATATGACCGTCAAAAAATTCTAGAGCTTACTACAGACATTTTGAAAATTTTATTGTTCCACATTTTCTTACTAACTTTTTAAGTTAACTTATATAACTTATATAACTTACACCTTATATAACTTATTAATAAGGTTTATATATAAGGTTATACCTTACAGTTGTAGAAGCCTATTCGTAACACTTTCACTTCCCAAAAACTGTTACGAATAGGATATTTTGTTACGATTAGGCTTCACTGTTACGATTAGGCTTCAACTATCGCCAACCATACCATTTATATGGGAAATGCATGATTTTTTTGTATTTTTTGTTTTTATATGTTTAAATTATGTGTTTTAATTCACTGAAAAACATTTTAATAAGTTTAATAACAAAATTGCATTGAAAAATCCAATTCAAAAATTTTTCTGATAGCCTATTCACACTATACATACGTTATATACAGCAAAAGTGTTACGATTAGAGTTAACCGTTCATATCCCAATTTGGGCCCAAAAACTGTTACGAATAGAATATTTTGTTACGAATAGAAGTGTTACGAATAGGCTTCCACAACTGTATATAACTTATAATAAGGTATATTAACTTATATAAGTTGGCGAAATTGGTTTTTGATTGAATGGGTTCTATTGGCCCAAAACAATTAAAGGACCATTTTGGCGAGAAAAGGCTGCATTATAGGGACCAATGACAGAGAAACAAATAAACACAATATATTTTTGACAACTGTTTCCTGTATCAGGTTGAGGTGGGCACTTTGGTGCGTCTATTGTTCCTGGTTGACCACTTGCAATTGAACCGAATTTAAAGTTCTTAATCCATGCATTTGCATGAACATCTTCATACAAATTACCGGCATAGACCTTGACATTTTCATAAACTTTTGCGTTTTCGGCAGGAATAGCAACACCTTCATGTTTATGACCATTGATGAAAAATTCCATAGCATACTGTGTGCCGTACATGTAACGCTGTTTTATTTCGATGTGGTACCACACGTCCGGATGGAAATGTTTGACGCAGTCGGCGGCACCATCTTTTGTACCGCATTCCTGACTATTTCTTAAGACCCTTTCTCCTGTTAGTCCTTGAACCAGCAGGTAGGTGTCAGGTCTCTTCGCCTTATTTAACCTTTATCGTGTTCAAAATGCTTGTTGGTTCAACTACATAAAAATTCAATTGTAATCATCAAATACCATAAAATTGTGTTAAAAATTTAGTTTTTCTCCCTACGGATAATATGCCACATGGCACCCTTAGTAATTAAGTTACTCATAGTCGTCTTTGTTCTGCTTACGAAACCGTCCTTGAAGTTCCCGTTTAAAGTCAAATTATTAAAGGCCTTAAAATTAATACCTCATTACAATTGTATCCCTCATATGATATGGGCCATATATTGAAAATTTCGTCATTTAGCCCCATGACTCATAGGGTTAGATATCTGTCAAGATATGTAAACTTTTTCTAGCTTCAGGACAAAATTTTTGGACGCTTTTCACTACGCTTTTTCCTTTGTACACCAGTTTTCTCCAAGTTCCTCAAAGTATTACAAAATTTTAAGAGATGTATTATGAACACTAGCCTGAACGGAGAACCAGCTGCGTGAGCCCTGACAAATGGCATAGATACGCCAGGTTGACATCTATTACCATTGGGACATTGCCCAGCTCGCACACCTTCTTGTCCATGCCCTTCACAGCATCCTTTTTCTACAGCCTGTGCTCGAACGATTGCATAACCACCCTGGTGACCTGTTTGAGAGATTAAGAATAGTGAGAATAAAATCGGTTTTGTTAAGTGCAACTTGTAGAAAAATCATGTACACCGATTGCGCTCTGAAGTTTAACCCCTAACGTTTCATTTATTTACTCATTTGTATACTCAAAATATTTATTCAAAGTGAGTTGACCAGATAATGGGGATAGAGGTTAAAAAACAACCTAATTATACATATTTTTAGCCTCTGGCCTCTATCCGTTGCTTGTCCCGTCCTTCGTACCTTGCCTTCAACATAATCGACGCCCATGTTTTGATAATGTTTCTCGTCATAATTAAGTTGACCGTCACGGTCAAATTTAATGTCAAATTCCATTGACCAAGAGGGTTGCAGCGAACTCAGTGTGCCCAAAGGAATATGTTTAGCCACTGTTAGTGAACCAGCAAACTCGATTTTGTCACCCACTGAAATATTCGTTAAGATTGATTGACGAAATAAAGGGGCCGCGAGGTAAGGGTAAGTTTCTCAAGTAAGGCCGTGGTCGCCGAGAAATTCCGACTTGAGAATAATGAAGGTAGCCGGAATTATTTCCGCCATAATAAATAAATAGTCTAATAAAATGGGTATGCTCTATACTGAGATGGGGACCCCATCATGGGGTTAAATAGCAAATTTGATTAGAAATTTTACCTATTTCATCACAAGCTGTGCCATCGCTTGGTTTCCCATTAGGACACACGCATTGTGGTCCATTGTCGGTTTTAACGCATGTTGACGTTTTGTGGCAACCTCCATGAAAGTACTCGCATGGTTCTGGAATATCTGTTGCTTTTACGCAGAATTCGTAGCCATCACCCAGAAATCCGGATTTACAGGCACAGCTTGATTGTGGGTGTACAACGACATATTTACCACTAAAATGGAAACGTTTCGAGACGAACGTTTGGAATGTACCTAAATTTTAGCTCCTCTATTCGACACACAAATCTAGAGTAATTCTACAGTTTAGATCGTGCCGCGAATTAAAAAAAATAATGATCTCATCAAACACTTGTTAAAAAGCTACCCGAAAAGGGCGAACGTTTGCAATCATTTCTGCAAATCAATGTTGGACACCCTAGCTGTATCCTAGGCTGCTTTCTTCTGTATTTTTTGTACACAGTGCGTTTTGGGCGCAAACGTGGGTTCCATCGGCACATTCGTCAATTTCGCCCTCCAAATTGTCGAAAAATAAACCACAGATGTGTCCGTAAACCCAATTCTGTGGATATTCGCGGGAATCACCGGTATGTTCTTTATTTAGTTGGAAATCACCAATGACCAGTTTTGCCTGTTTTCCAGCATTAAAATCGGGATTCGAATTAACAGTGCATTTAACCTTCTCTCCATTCATCCATAAGCACATTTCATATTGACCTAGTAGTATTGATTTATTTGACGCTTCTGAGAAGCCTTATTCAAAATTTTTGAATAACTTGATATTGGATTTAGAAATAAATACAGTCCCGACCTTCCAATTGTGCACCCTCCAATTGTGCACGACTGCCTAATTGTGCATTTTTCAGGAAATTTTACGAGACTGGCAAAAAGTTGTTGATTCAATTTGTTATTTTTTTAGTTATAAACGATAAAGAAATCAATATTGTGTAAAATTAAGACTCGAAAACGCCCTAAAAAACTAGTAATTAACTTGATAATGACAATATTATCAAATTTTGCACGACTGTCTAATTGTGCACGTTTTTCGGAAACGCAAATTGCACAATTGGAAGGTCGGGACTGTACACCAGGTGCGCCGTTATGTTACAACCGGCTTTGTTACAATTTTTCCCGTTCGTCCCGTTATGTAACATAACTTATGTTACATTTTTTTGTAAAATTTTTTCCATCGTTATCGTCCACGTACTACGCCGCGGCGCGCCGTTATGTTACGATTTGTACAAAAAGAACACGTATTGGGCAATATTTCCCCGTAGGATCCGTTATGTTATAATTTATAATTTTTTGGCGTTTTCGAGCGAAATAGCCTACGTACTGCGCCGTTATGTTACAATTTTCCGTTATTTTACACCTTTTATGATTTGGTTTTGTAACATAACGGCGCACCTGGTGTACTAGTTGCTAAATATTTAGCTCGTGTTTAATTGAAATAAAACAAAACATTGAAGAAAAAACAGCATGCGATAGCATAATTTATTATCACCATAGTTTACTTTCTGTCTTTGAACCCGATGTATATCCAGAATTTTCTGAGAATTTTTCTGAGAGCAAAAAGAAAATCGCATGAGCCGATTTTTGGCTCCAAAACGCTTTATGGTGTGAGGTGGTGAAAGATGAAAATACCTGCAAGATTTTGTTGTTGTCGCACTTCCATTGCAATTGGTCTTTCAACCTGAGAAGTCCCATCTTGATCTCCCGGCATCTCCCTCTGGTCTTTGATAGTGGTCCAGCTGGACGACGAAGTTAGTGCAGCGTTAACTCTCACCTGTGCCCGTGATCGCCGACTTGAGCCCTGGCCAGTATGCCAGTAAAGTCCGGGCATCGGTTGGTTGCCAATATCAACTGCGACGATACCGCCATTGCCTCCTTTTGGTCGCCAGCGAAGCGCCAGACGCCATTCTTTGCCAATCTTTTCGATCGTTTTAAGCTCTTGCCGGTTTTTATTCCATTCTTTATTCCAGTTGCCGAGTCTTACTTCATCCTTGCATACTAAATTTGGTAATTGATGACTGAAATTGATCACATTTGATGTGGTTTTCATATTTCTCTTTTGTTCACACTATTACTTACACAGTCCATACAGGCGGGTTTATTTAATAATAGACAATATGGTCCATGGTCTATAATATGGCCCAGAGATCACAAATTGTGAAACAAAATATATCTATGTGTATATCTGTTTGTATGTCATTGATCCCTATTATGTATTTTTTCTCGCCAAAACGGTCCTTTAATTATTTTGGGCCCATTTAATCAAAAACTTATTTTGACAGTTTAAAAAGTTCGTAAAAAATATGGAAAAATAGAATTCTCAAAAAGTATGTAGTGAGCTCTAAAGTTTTTCAAGGTTAAAAAATATGACATTCAACAAATTATAGAGCTCAGTGAGCTACAGCTCAGCTCACTACATACATTTTGAGAATTCTATTTTTCCATATTTTCGTACTAGCTTTTTAAGTTCTATAGTTTCCCAAAATTGTTTTTTGATTAAATGGGTTCTATTGGCCCGAAATAATTAAAGGACCGTTTTGGCGAGAATCAAAACGAACAATATAAAAATATAGCTTTAAGATACCTTCTTCGCAGACGGTTCCATTAAACCACGGATTGTAGCCCTGATTACATCCAACAAAGAAGTTATTGCGATTGGATGATAACCCGTTAGGTCCAGTTTTACATGCCCATTGTTCTTCGAACGGACGACCCTGATCATGTTCATAATCGCTATTGTGTGAATGAGCATACATACAAGAGGATTTTTGTGTACCATAATCATGGTACCCGTGTTGGTACCCGTCTCTAGTTGCATTAAACTTCCAGCAAAAATCAGATGATGGTGCTTGACACATTATCGGAGCTAAACACATTTGTTATGATTATCAAATAATGTATTCTGATATTTCGACTAAAGCCATTTTCAAAGACTGTGGGACTCATTACGCAACACAGGTGGTTATAGTATGGCCGATATGGACCGTATGATACGGCATGAACTCAAAGTTTTTTTTATCTAGAAAGCCATTCGGCAGGGGAAAAATCTATCCCTTACGGATACAAGCTCCCATCACGCAATATATATTATGGTTTTTGTTAATGTTATACGAAATTCGTTCATACCTTTGGTAAGTTGCTGGATTTTGACGTTTCTGACGGGCAAAAAGTAGTCACCGGCATAAAACACAACGTTTTTGTATTCGCGCGGGGTTCGATTTTCGATGCTTATGATTTTTTGTCCATTGACCCACACCGAGTAAATATACTTTGTTCCGTAACGAATGTCTTGTTCCATCACAACCTTGTTCCACTCTTGCCATCGAACAGCATGACTGTTAGGGGAGGTGGACCATGTTAACCAGACATGAAAAAATTATACCAAAGTTATAAAAGTTGTCACTTATACAGTATAAGTTATAACCGCAAAATATAACATGTACCTCGCAGGGTTAAATAAAGTAGCTCTGAGATTAAATTTTTTTTGTTGCCAAATTTTTTTAGATTTTTTGTTTGCAATTTGCGAAAAGAGCTGTTAAATGAGCGGGAAATTTTAAATTTCGGGACCGGGAAAGTGCTAACTTGAAAAAAGTGATTACAGTCCCCCACCCCAATACGATACACTTTCTTTCAAAAAAAGTGTATTGTATTGGGGTAAGTGTATCGTATTGAGGGTATTGGCTTTTTTGGCCTAAAAAACTAGTTTTTAGTGTTTTTGGTCTTGTAAAACCTTGTATTACTGAATATAGATAGATTAAAAAAGTTTTGAATTGAGATTGAGTTTTGCCTTTTTTTCTAGTAGATTTTGGAGGATTTTCAACGTTATTTTTATGACCGGTTTTCGAGGAGTTAGGTAATTAACACTGGGTGATTGGTTCCCTCCCTGCTATATGAGTCACGGTACATCATGTTCTTATGTCCTCTGCCTCGGCTTCGGTCAGGCATATTGACGGCAAAACGGTAGTATATTCTTCTTTTACTATTTCGGTCAATATAAACGTGCGGAATCTCGGAGCCCGGTCCACATCGATGTTTATAGTCGTAAATTCTTGTTCCATTGGTTCCTTCATAATCGGCATAGTAATTTTTTTTTTGTTGGGTGAGACAAGCGGTAAAATTGAACGGTAGCTGGCTCTCCTCAATGCCATGAATTACATTTTGAGGTATTGATCGATAAAAATTTTGGTTCCAATGTTGAGTGCCCTCATCTGTTCTCACTCTTGATGTTGGCTGGCTATGGTTCAAAAATAGTTTGTACTACTGTATGTATAGTATTCTTTAGCGAAGTGAAGGCATTATTTTTTGGTCCTCTTTTAATTCAGGCCTGTTGTGGAGACCGACAAATTTCAGCCAATTAGGAGCGCACAAAAAAGTGATAAATAAGAACAAATAATATTAAAATAAAGATTTAGTCTTCCAGCATGATTTTCTTTCTTTTCTTCGCTGTTCGGATCAAATTTCACAATAGTGTATTGACCGAATCAATACAGTATAACCGATTTCATAGCTGAATTTTTCCCATCTTTCCTCCCACATTTTCTAGATGGCTATATTCGAGTTTTTCACGTGCGGAAAAAGTCGAGTTTGGCTATCTAGAAAATACGAATGAAAAAACGGCGAAAATTCATGTAAAACGCGGAGTAGTGAGGGTAGTCGTGGTGACAAACTCGTTACCCAGTACTCAAATATATTAAAATTTCAACTTTCTCGAAATCATTTCAATATGTATTGATATGGTCATATTGTAATATTTTGTTTTGGAATATTTAATTTTCGATTTGGGAACCAGAAACTTAAATTCAAATTCGAGTCTCCATCGTTTAGTGAGTGTGTTGACTTTTCCGACAATAACCTTCGGTTTTGACCTTGAGCTGTCACCAGTGTAGTCAGTCGACCAGTCGTCATTGACGGGATTTGGCCGCTCGAAACTGTTCGTCGTAACTGCACAATCGCCTTTGTTTTCTTTACACGTCTCTTTAGCCTCTGCGTTGGGGTTAAGGAAACATAAACAATTACAAAAGAAATTGGGTATATTTAATATATATATTATATACCCCACATTATATACCGTATATAATGTGGGTTTATTTTATTGTTTGGTACCGGATTTTAATAAATTATTAAGATATTGAATCTTATGGGTTTCCATATGCCGCAAAATGTTCACACAATCCGTACTTGAAAAAACGGCAATTTCAAATAAAACGTTGGTTTTATTAACCCTCTACTTCTCCGCAGTACCGACCATCACCCTTTTTACCGCCCTTACATACACATTTGTAACTCCCAGACGTATTGACACAATTTGCATCTTCATGACAATCGTTCAACTTGGAATTTGAACATTCGTTGATGTCCAAACATTCCTTATAAGGGTCACCGGTGAGGCCTGGATCGCAGGAACACGAATATCGAGCAAAGTAATTGTTTTTCGTGTCCCAAAGTGCGTCAGCATTGCCGTATTGATTACTCTGGGAAACGGCGAAAGCGGTCTGTTGGCAACGGGCACCTTTGCCGCATAAATGTGTACCGTCGAGGCACTCATTGTAATCGTCAGTAATATTGGCAACTAGACACGGGTTCAAACTTAAATTGTTTTTTGACTTGACACTACTGTAAGCTATCATTAGTTATTTTCGACAATTTTCTTTTTATATTGAACAAATGTTTTATAATACGGAAATATGCGGTCAATTCACAATTTATATCATGTATGAACAGGCCATTTTATTCATTCTATTCGTGATACACCGGGTGCGGTGTTATCAGGCGGGTTTCGGGACTATACAACCGCCTGACAACTGCGCAGGGCGTAAGCGGAATAGGGGGAAAATATGAAAAAAACTGCCTGATAACAGGACGAGCGGAGAATTGCGCAATACAAAATTGTCATTATCCAATGTCAGACCTGCCTGATAACAGCACGAGCGGGAATTGCGCAATACAAAATTGTTATTATGAACCGGCGGGAATTTTAAGATCATATAATATTACTCATTGTTTAATGGAACTAACAAAACATTATAAATACGGTTTAATAGTATATCTTAGAAAGAAAACGGAAGCAATTTTCGCATCAGTCTTCATTAGAGCCATTCTTAGATTAAAGAATAATTAGAACTTCTCAAAATTGCATATGGCTGAATTCCTCTACTCTTTTTGTAACACATACAATTATTACTGGATATATCAATTAGTGTATTAGTTGAAGTTGGAAAATAATGAGCGAAAAGAGTTAATTGTGAAATTCCGTAGGGTGCCTGATAATTGCGCAGGGTGCATGACTACTGCGCAGGGCGTAGGCGGAAAAGTACAAAAATTTTTGGGGAAAAACCTGATAACAGCACGAGCGGGAAAACCCGCCTGATAACTGGGCGCCTGATAACACCGCACCCGGTGTATTTGTTGAAAGTCTACCAGTTCTCCCCTATCCATATTGTATATTCCAAAAAAATATTTGCCCGAGTGCGCGAGTTTGAACCCTTAGCAATACCGCCGCATACATCTGCATGCGGCATTCGTTTATTTGGCTCTTCTTTGTTCGTTAACCAAAATTGCACATTTTGTTTCATGGTTGGATATCTTTCTCGGCCCTTTTGTTTACTGTCATTGAGTTGCCCATAATAGTGGGTTTTGCCATTAAGATTGATGATCATATAATACTTTCCACCAGCAACCGTTTCCGTAGCTAAAGTCCGGATGTCCAAGTTTGTCTACTACATAGTCTATGATTAAATATTTTTTTTCTATCAATTAGACAAAATTTTAAATTTTAACAAAATACCTGCAAAATTTAAAGATAAAATTACGGAAAGTTCCAGCGTTATTTTTACTGCGTTTTTTACACGTTTTTATCTCAAAAAAAAGTGTCAAACCCTAAAGATGAAAAAATATAATAGTTGGACACCCTAGCTGGATTCTGAATGTACACCCATAGAACTTCAATTGCAGTATATTTGTACATTGGTAACTCCATCTTCTCGCCCCTGTCATTGAGTTTGAAATTAATACAATAATTAAATTAATAATTTAGTGAAAAATTTTAAAACTCATAGTCGAACCTTTAGGCCTTTTTTTCTATTTAACGATGCCAAAAAGCAATCAGTTATTGATCAGTATTTGTTTCAATTTGCTTTAATGTAAAACATTTTTTAATAATATAAATAACTATTTTTAAATAACTATTTAAGCTCCACCGATTTTTCCAATTAGGTCGGCTTACCGTTAAGGCTTCAAAATTAGAAGTGTATATGACAATTAAGTTAAACTAATACTGTATGATAATCTATACGATTAATACGCTACTACATTTAAATAAATGAATGAACTCAGAAAATAAGTTATTTAACATATTTCTAGGGCACCGACTGAATGGGAATAACTTCTGAAAAGTCTAAAGCAGAATCTGTCTAAAATTTGTAGACATTTTACCCTTTATCCACTTTACCCTTTATCCACTTTACCCTTTATCCACTAAGTAATAAAGTGTAAAGGTAATAAAGTGTAAAGGTAATAAAGGTAATAAAGTGTAAAGGTAATAAAGGGTAAAGTGGATTCCACTTTACCCTTTATTACCTTTACACTTTATTACCTTTACACTTTATTACCTTTATTACCTTTACACTTTATTACCTTTACACGTTATCCACCATAAAAAATTCGATGAAGAAAAATAGCTAAAATTGACACATACCTTTACATGTTTTTTTCCAAAATTTTTAGACATTTTACCCTTTACCCACTTTACACCTTTTTTGTAGACATATTCCGCTTTAGACATTTTACCCTTTCGACATTGAAGAAAATATTCCGATTCAGTCGGTGCCATTTTTAGGGTACCATAATTTAAATATACGGTAGTACCAGTCTATGAAAAGTTACTTACCCATTGATTTCTTGATAAAAAAATAAATTACTAAGAAATTATTCGTACAACATACAATTTTATTTTACCAAAAACGGTTACGATAAACAGGTCGTTACGTTGTAGGTCGGTACGATCGGGTTCACACGAGTGTATAATGAACCAACTGACCAACTAAGGGCGACCTTTTTCGATGAAAAACCTTGAGAAACCCATTGAGATAGCTTACTTGAGAAAAAAGTTATGAAAAACAAAGCCCAAAGATGGCCCTTAGTTTGAGTAGTGGCGCTTACTTTTGAGTAGCGACGCTTACTTTGAGAAAGCGGCCCTTACTTTGAGACCCCCTTTATTATAATTGGGCTACCTTGTCACTTCTTATAATTTGTATAATACCTTGATGAAGCGTATTTTATGTTGTTTTTTTCTAGAAATTTCAAACACTGTTCCTAAATTTAAGACCTCCATATCGACCCTGAGGGAAGAATTTTTCATTTCTCCACTTGAGCGAAGGCCCCCTTCCTTTGTGATCCCAATCATGACTACTATGGATTCTCTGACTGTGTGTTTCTGATTTTCCTGGCTCCAAATGGAGATAAAAATCTCCCAGTTGAGCAATTGTTGGAAAGGTTCTGTCACCGTCGTGTTGTCCTGTATTACCGTGTGTTCGCGGTCGATATTTAAACGCCATTCTCCATGTAGGCAACAATGTAATTTTATCTTGGACCAACGTATCCGGAACCATTTGACGCTCGCCAGGACAATCTAGAATTTTTAGAGTGTATCAACTCATCTCAGACTTTTGATCAAAGTGACGACGCGAGAAATCGTAAAGTGATAGTTCCGTTTAAAATACACCATATGTGCACTTATTTGGAGTCTTTTTCGGTCCAAAAATTTCCCGCGAAAACGCCTACACACTGTGCATTTATTTGGAGACTTTTTTTTAAATAATGATGAGAGATTTTAGACTTCGTTTTTGCTGCCCATTTTGAGTTTTCTGTTTTTTCGACAGATTCAAAAAAATGAAATATTCTAGAGCCTTACCCGATCGTGAAGTTATTTGGACAAAAAATTTCTTGTTTCGATATGACTGTTATTTCACATAGACTGTTATTTGAATTGTTCTAGAAACTACCCGATCGTGCAGTTATTTGGACAAAAAATGTTCGAGTTTTCCAGCTATTCCGCTTAACTCCTGCGGGCTGATGATACAATTAATTGTATCAAGGCTGAAAATCATTAAAAAAATACCGTATCTTTGAGAAAATTGATGATCCGATGCAGCACTAGTTAACTTGGACCCTTAACACATTTTTTGGCAATAGTTTCATTTTTTAATGTTTTCCATATTTTTTTTTTACACAAAGGCCGAAAAATCGTATTTTGATGGTTTTTGACGCACTTTTGACTTTGACGTCACCTGTCGCGTTAACGCAATGTTCGATTAGTGACCTGCAAATATCAAAATGTTCGCAATTAAGTTATGAACATAGTCCATGCAACAACAATATTGTATACCGAGTGATTATGAAAAATCACAAATAAGAATTGACATGAGCGTTTGTCTAATTTTCATTAAAATCAGGTCATTTTTCCGTAATATTGCATGATTGTAGACGATATAAAAATATTACATATATATTTTAAATATGTTACATACTCAGAATGTTACATAGAAACACATGATTATTATTTAAACAAAAACTAAAAAAAAAGTTAAGACTTAAGTTAGAAAATATCGAATTTTCTCAAGACTTTTTTACTAAACCGTCATTTTTAGGTATGAAAAACTAATATTTTTATATTCTTTAAAATTTGTACTAAAAGCCAATGAACGTCAAATTATTTTCCGAGTTAAAAAATTTTAAATTGATAAATTAATTTGCGCTCACGGCGGCGCTTAAAAGTTGAAACAATTATTTGTATCATCAGCCCGCAGGGGGGTGGCGAGTAGCAGCCCGCAGGAGTTAAACACTACAGTGTTGCACATGCATTTATTGGGACAAATTGCACTTATTTGGACACTTTTTGACAGACGAAGTGTCCAAGTAAATGCACATGGGGTGTGACCGTTATTCATTCTCGTACCCCAATACTTGATGTGTTTCGACGTGTATTTTAAACATATTTTAATGTGAAAAATTTCCTTCAAAAATTACTGTCTGGAATCGGGACTTTTCTAACGGCACTACCCGAAATCGCAGAAACAGGAAAACGCAGAAAATTTTCTACGTTTTCCTGTTTCTGCGATTTCGGGTAGTGCCTTTCTAACGAATGACCTATTAAACTAATTCATCTGGAATTTAAAGAAAAATTAATTTTTCAAAAGTACTTTTACTTTTCAAAATTCTTGACCGTTGGAAACAATTTTTTTTTGTTGTTATCTCAACAAGTTGAAAATGTTTTGTTTGTACTACAAACTTTGTGAACAACATATTTTAGACTTACGTTCGTCACATTCAGTTCCCTCGTTGCTGTAACCATTATTACAAGCGGTTGGGTGATCGGTTTTTCCAGCGCCCCAATAAAGATTCGGTTCTTGTCCGGTCGCGTTGATTTCCATCCGTCCCATACAATAAAAACCACGCTGATGATAATACCCTTGTGTGTAGAAATTCCATTTGTTAAAATTAGCATGTTCATATTGATCATAGTCCCAGTGGATACATAAAGAGCGATCACCGACATCATCCCATGTACGGCTCCATGTTGTAGCATCCTTATAATTCGTTTTTTTCCCACAAACCGGGCGTGTTTCTGGGCATTGGACCGGTGCTGAAAATAATTTGTAAATACTCATTAAAAGACTCATCATAGTGCTTAATATTTAATCATGGTGCTTAATTATTTAAAATATCACACAATTTAAACACACATTTCGGTGCTAAGTAATTTTTAAACATAAAAATTCGAAGCAAGCTATTTTTTGCAAAAGATTTAACATACGTCAACACCTTCATAAGGTACAGTTTGTAAACAACATGACTGAACGATCCTTAAACGAATATTAATAGTCTGTTGTTTTTGTAAGCAACAGCAAAAATAATAAAATTGGCAAAACCAAATTGACATGAATAGTTTAACCCCTGACGCGATTCTGGAAATTTGTCCAGATCCGGGCAAAATTTTTGAGTTGTTCTGCTTGAGGACGGGTCTATATCGTATTTTGTAACATATTTTATAACGGTTTTCCGGAGAGTGAAGTTTGTAAACTACGCTATAGACCCGTCCTTTAAAAAGTAACAGTGCAAACCAACATAGAATTATCGATTACAAAGTCGGTGCGCAAAAACAATTTAATTTTTTGTAATCAAGAGTAATTAATCATTGAGTGAACCCAGAAAAACCTAATAAGAAGGAATTTATATATAAATTCATTTATTATCTGATATTTCGGAATTACTCCATTTTCAAAGATTTTTGCGACTGACAACTTTTTACAGATTATACACTTTTCCAAAACTGTTAACTATTAAACCACTATTAAAGCCTTTAATAGTCGTTTAATAGTCGTTTAATTTAAAGGACTCGGTAGCTTGAAAAAAATTTACTTCGTACGTTTATGTTTTGTGGTCAAATCGACCAAAAAGTGTCTGAGGCTGGTCGGAGAGCTTTCGAATGTATACCCATTCCATTCCGGACCATCGATTTGCCTATAGTGCAATTTCAGGACGATCATAAACGAGTAAATAAAAAATCTGGAAAAGCGTCCATATTCGTGTTAGTTATGAAATTTAAAAAAAAGCAAATTAGACCATCTCGAAACGACATGACGATGTTTCATATGGCTAGTGGAGTAGCAGAGCTTGGGAAAATAAATATTATAAACATTTTACTACAATTTATAATTACCGGGTGCGTTGGTGGGTCCATAACGGATATTTCGAAGCCATGCGAAAGAGGGAAAATACCACGGGTCACCAGCATATACATGAACGTTCTTGAACTCAAACGGAGTATCTTGTTCCACATCCATTGCCAGTACTCCATTAATTTCAAGGGAAAAGAAAAGTTTATCGCCGAACTTAACGTACTGCCGGAATCGAACTGTTTTTAGGATGACCCCATAAAAATAAAACTACTACAATGAGTAGCGTTGCTTTGTTCACTGGTACAAAGAACAATTTGAAAAATCCAGTACCGGTATTATAATATATTAACAGACGGAGCCGGCGAAGCGCAGTCATAAATGTATACTAGTACCGGTACAGTAGTATTGGGACCGAAAAAGCACAATTACTTTAGCCAAACATATTAGTCTTTATAAATTATATATAGTAGTCTACACAGTGTGTATATAATATTAACTCCCAGGGGTCAAACCAAATTTGAATACCCCATAAAACACTAATTGCGAAGAATTTTTTACTTTAAAAACAGTCATAACTGGGTTTTGTGACGATCGTCACAATGTGACCCCTACGGGTTATGAGAAGACCTGTGACCCTTGAGAGTTAAGTTATTTACTGTATAATACAGTACTATACACACAATTTGTCCTTACACTATTATAAATATTTGTGTTTCTCTAAGGGAAGTTGGCTTACTTCATAATTCTTTCCAAATTGTAATTTATCATTTCTATTCATCAATAAAAAAATGTCAAAGCCAAATAATAAATATTTTTTAATAAGACATATTTTTTGTTGTTATTCTCGAATCACATCTCCCGTGGTTCAGAAAAAAAATAACGTAGGCTGGAAATACGGAGGAATGAGTAACTCATTGACTCGGCATGATAATTCTGAAGTCGTGCATTATTTGTCATTGAGACTTTTCAGACTTTTCAGAAATTATTTTGCTGACTTCTATTAGAAGTGGACTTAAAGTAGACAGTTCCCAAATTGGGGGCGCCTGGGAATTTCGAAGAAAAAAAAGTTAGGACCTAGAATTTGAAACGCTCCATCTAAACTAAATCACGGTTGGCGAAAATATATGGTCAAAAAATGCGGCTTACCTATGTATAGATAAGGCAGATTGCAACCAGCGCGCCAATCGAAACCTTCCGTCGGAAAATAACAAAAAAAAGACCGATTTAATCCTTTGTCTTATATTTTAGGTGGTCACCCTCGCTTTATTCCATGCACCCATCATCAGCCTTTTTTCATCCCCGGTCTGGGCATGAGATTGCGGCCAATTAACTTGAGCCGGGTTCATTCAAGTGTAATAATTCCGACAAACAAAACTGATCCTTGCTTTTTAAGAAATAATTTGAAAATTCGTGGCCTAATTGCCGTTATTTGTTTGGCGTTCTTGCAAAAAAGTATATATATATATATATAAAAATCACACCAGGTCCACCGCTATTTCACCCCGTTATTTTTCAAATTTTTCCACTCGTCCCCTTAGCTCTTTTGGAAACTTTTTCCACTTTATCCGTCAACACTTAGTAATTTTTTTTTCGAGTTTGAAAACATACCGAGTACAACAAACTGTTTTTTTTTTGTCAAAATAATCAATACCAACTTCTTCTAATTTTCATCGACTCTCTTTTAAGGAGGTGAGTGACCTTTTGTTTACAAATAAAACTGAAAATCAGGAAAATGACCCTTATAAATACGTTTGGTCGTTTTATCAGTTGACTAAGGTTTGCTGATTATAATAAAGTCCTTTCAAGTTCATTTGGAATTGTAAATCTAGAAAATTTTGACATTGGAAAATTTCGACTAAACACGATTATGAAAAAAATGCTTGAACTATTAGTGGAAGTAAAATGTTCTGAAACAACTTCTTTCTGTACTATTTCGATGGTATGGTATTCTCTAATGTCTAGTTAAATAAGAAAACATCTTCGATCACAAAATTGTTGCCAATTCCCATTACAGGGGACACTTATTACACAAAAATATTCGTTTTAGGAGATGATTTCTACGGACCGTATTTTTATTTTTGGAGTAGTTTTGGTGGTATTAATTTTATTTCTTTTGTAATAGTTGCTCTAAAGCAAGGCGCTGAAAAGTTTGACGCCGATTTTTGATATCTGTTTTTATCATTAAAATTAATGGTCGTGAATCTGGCGCATTTGAAAATTTTTAGTGTCTTTCGCGATTATTTTTTAAACCAGACATTTATTCAAAAATCGAAGACAACAGTTTTGTGCTCCTTGTTAAAACGAAGCTTTTAAAACAAAAAAAGAACTCAATAGCATCAAAGTTGTAAAACTAGATCCAATTTCCGATTCGATTTTTAGCAAAGTTCATGGCTTTGTGGGTAAAACAAGTCAGCTGATGCGCGGAAATTTCGTTAGTATGTTTCAAAAAAGTTCATTGAAATTCACAGTCTACAACATCTTTTACGATCACTTTTTTGGCATGACATATTTGTACAAAGATGGTCACTCACCTCCTTAATATCATTTGAAAAATAAATTTTTTATTTTTTTTCGTTCAAAATGGTCCTCTGTACTACACAGTCTGTAGCGTCTCATAGTGGGCCAAATTGACTTTTAGTTTATCATTTCGACTCAGTTTGACAGGCGTCAAAACTTGGTTATAACAGATTTTTGAATCGTCGTAAGTGTATTTGATTTAGAACCCTTAACTGGATATGTCCAGCTCAATTCTCCGAAAGTGGGACTGAACTCTTCAAAATGTCTGCTGTACTTCTTGTGTGAGTTTTGCCTGTGCTGAGAACCCATTGAATAAAGGACAGGTATATTAAATCCAGGCGAACAATTATAACCATTACTTGCCACGCAGGGATTAGACCTTAAAAAATATTAAACATGGAATTGACTACCGGAAAATATGAATGTATTTGACAAGTTTTCGAAAGAAACTTTTGGCGGAAAAAAAGTTGGCATACTTTGCAGAATAATGTCAATATTATCCCCAATGCCGTTTTCTCGTTTTTTTTTTGCAAAAAATTCGTCTAAATTCCTGACGAAGATCCGGGTGTATTTTAACCCGTGAAAATTAACTACGAAAATGAATATCGCTGAAACTGTGTGGCCTTTTCAACATTTTATCAAAATTATTAAATAATTTCACGTTATACAAAATGCATTTTACTGGCCGTTTCACATGAATTTCCGTCATCTTTTTCCCCACATTTTCTACATATATCTGTAGATGGCGATATTCGAGTTTTGACGTACGGAAAACCCTCGAGTTTGGCTATCTGGAAAATGCGAAAGAAAAGACGGTGGAAATTCATGTAAAACGCTGAGTAGACCAATTATGCTTGATCCATAATAATATTAATTATCTGAAAACAGTTCACCTACGCAGTGCGTCATTATGTTTCACTTTTTTCCCGCTCAGACTAGTACGTTGTACTTTTTTTAAAGTTTTTTTTGTGAAACGGCGCAACCGGTGTGTTAAACATTCATAAATTCTAATTTTTTTTAGAGTAACATCGGTATATTCAGCTCGAGTACTCCAGAATGATAATAAGGCACAGATTGTCTGATTTCCCACATAATTTAGTTTTCAAATTTACTTACCGTTCTTTATAATTGTTTCCAACTGATCGTGCGGTAAAGAACGATTGAACATCAAAATTATGACTGCCATGATGGTGGGGATAATTTCGGAGTCCTTTTTTGTATAATTCGAATTCCCAGCCTCGTGGTGTCATACGGTCGGGTTTAATCTCAAGTGACAATTCCCATGTTCTGTGAAGTTTCTTGATGACACCAAGGAGTTTTCCGTCGCGTGTTGGTCGTACAGGGCCCGGATAATTTAATGTTTCAACATATGGTTGACATTTTCGATCGTCGATAGTGTAAAACCCTTTTCAGGCTTCATAACTTTTGCCCAAAATTTCCAAATTTTAGCGGTTTCAGTTGAACCTATTACACATGTATATAGAGTCACTTAATCATGAATTCAGTACTCAATTAACGAATACCCAATTGGCGAGAAATCGTTCGTGCATAATGCCAATTTGGCCAAAGTAGAAAATGCATTTAAAAAACTTAATTAGAGATCAAACTGGTGATATAAAGAGTTTACATATGTATGTTTGTATGATAATCAAATTTACAGTATTGTCAATAATAATATACAATTTAAAGCCCGCCTTCGTTGCATTTGCAGCTGAATGTTGCCATGTCCAACGTGTAGTCATAAGCTTCAATACACACCGAATTTGATGTATCACAATCATGCTGTTTGCTCGCGCAAAGGCCAATTTCTTAATTAACGTTGTTAAGACCAATGAGATGAAAGTTTTCTTTTTGTGGAACCAAATTATGGCTCAAAACTTGTTAACTAATGGTCTTACCGTCCTTAAACGCGTATTTTGTGGTTGGTCCGAACATAACGCGACGCGTGCGCAGACACCGCAACGGTTTTTGAAAAGTAGTAGTTGCGTTGTGTGCACATCAACTGTGTACAAAATGTAAAAAAAGCAAAATGGGCGCAAGATTGATGTGGGACAGAAACTCTTGCGGGCAAAATTGTGGTTCCAAATTATTGGACCCGACCGTTTGGTCACGGATCTTATATTAACATGCTAAAAGGTCACCTATTACATTAAGCTAAGTTTTTGGAAACTTTTTTGCATTAACTTGTTTAAAAAGATTCCGATATTGGTAAAACTGTTACGATATGTAAAGACAATACAATATTGGGTTCACATAAACGAATAAAAGTTCCAAAAATTCCCCTTATAGGTTCTAGAGGAGAAAATACCTCAACGTTTAATGCGAGTTGGTCATATGGTATTAATTTTAATAGTACAATATGTACACATGTTTTAATAACAAATCTTACACATTTTAAGAACGCATAATCACTAACCTTTATTACAAACGGTTCCATCTCCTGTGTAACCAGATTTACATTTGCATGTATGGCTTCCCTCAGTATTAGTGCAGACAGCGTTTGGACTACAATTGTTGTCGTCCAAAGTTACACATTCGTTTATATCCTGATTGAGCGTTTGAATAAGCTTTTTTCCAGTATTCCGAATAGGCGGCGTATAATACGCCCCGCGCAGTTATTGGGCAGGTTTTTTTACCCCGTATATTTAGAAAATGGTAATTAAAGTAGAGTCGTGGAAGCGAGGACGTAACAAACGAGAACGTAACAAAATAGCGAGAACGTAACACTTTGTGGGAAACAGTCGACATGGAACTAAACATAAACATGACAGTTTTGCTCCCTTTGCGCGTTATTTATTTATATTTTACACCAAAAAAGATCAAAAACAAGTGGAAGCAAGAACGTAACAAAATAACGAGAACGTAACAGTTTTTGACAGATGAAAGTGTTACGTTCCGCTTCCACGACTGTATTGTAATTTGAAGTCAGGCCTATCCTTGAGCTGAAGATAACAAATTGCGAACTTAAGTACCTTCCCCAGCCCGAATTCAAACGGTATAATTTGACATGATGAAGGGTCTTTTCAGCTAATAGAGTAAATTATGGCCCCCCAACAAAAAAATAAATGATATTTGCCTAAACAAAATGGTGGTTTTTTTTTCTTTCAAACACCATCCTTGCAAGGGTTGTATCCGTTTCCGTAGTATCCTTCGGGACATTTGCATTTGTAGTGGTAAGCAGCTCCATCACCAGAAAGCGTACCAATTTCACCATACTTCCACAATTCATGTCGTGGGACACATACCGCCGATTTATGACATAAATGGCGTTCGCATGGATTGACAGAATCGGGAAAACCAAAAGAAAATCCACCAGGACGATTTGCCACATAAGGGCTGCATACTTCAATGTTTGCTAAGTGTCTGGTTCGATATTTGACATAATCAAAAAACTACAGAATTTTTTTCTTTAATTTTTTTTATTCCAGATTTTGTTATGCGAATAGGCGCGTTTAAAAGACGTTGGTCCTTATAAATAATGTTTTTACAAAATTGAGACCCTAAAAAGAAGTTCTTTCCCGTCAATTAACCAACTAACCAGTTATATTAATTTATGAGTCGTAATGCTCTAAAACTGTTAACATAATCGTTAATCTATAAGTTATAGTTTTACTACAAAATTAGTACGAGAAAGTTTTAAAATGATTAACGGGCCGGGTACTTTCGAAGTACGGGCCCGTGGGAAAAACGTTAGCAAGTCGATTTTATACTAGTAATTTCGAACCGTGGCTGAATTGTGAAATGCTAAATGTTGTGGACTGCTTCGAGGTGTTTCGATCGGCCACCAAGAGAGTGTACCTGCAACTTCGCCATTTATGTAAACATAGCTTCGAATTGGGTTCGATCCCCAGTTTTGAGCATGTCGAGCATATTGGTCAACATTTTTCATTCGGCGTTTCCCAGATACCACTTTTTAAGAAGTTTTTTATGTTTTCAAACGTTTCAAAGAACGTCAAAGAAGAGCAAGCAAACTTGTTAACCGTAAGTCAAATTTTTCAAACTTGAAAGGGAAAATTTTGTGCGTGATTCACGGAAAGTGCGCTAACGGGCTATTTTAAAGCACTTTTTTGTGAATTTTAGATTTTGGACCAGTTACACAAAAGGTTTATATAAAACTTTTTATAACAAATTTTCAACGGCCGCTGTTTGGTCATTTATCATGTGAACGGTTCACTGCGAACCGTTGAATGTGGAAAAATGGTTATAACGTTAACCAACTAAAATCGAATTTGTTTTTATTTTTAACTGTTTTTTTATTTTATATTTTGCTTTTATACCATGCGTCATGGTTTATGGCCATATAGATGCCTGATTTCATAGTTTTATTCAGGGGACAGGCTTTCTAGTACGTTTTATTTGATATTTTTATGTCAAAACTCAACCTTCAAAGGAAAACCATTGATTTTCAGGTACAAGTTTTCTGCTGGGATAAGAATTTGACGGAAAAGATCCACCATGGTCTTTGTCCTTATTTTTGATTCTCCAATTAAGTTTCAAGCCGTGGTCGTTGGCTTCGATGTTGAGCTTTCGATCGGTTACACAGGGCTCATTTCACAAAAAAGATGAGTTATAACTTATAAGTTATGAGTCATTACTTTTGAGTCATAATTTATGAGTCATAAATTATAAGTTATTACTAATAGACAATTTTCTATCAATCACAAACTAGTATATTTTATGGCCATTCAAAATTCCCGAATTTCTGTATCTGAAATTGATTCTTGTATTAAACCGTGTGTACCCTAGCTTGAAAATATCCCCGCCAAATGTAATTATGTTGTCCAATTTAAGTTCTTCGTAACTTTTTAATCGAAGTTTGAAGCCAAAAATCCATTCTCTACCCAAAGTGGGCACAGACACAACTGAGCTATTCATTGGTTTGAAAGTTTAAGGTTTTTGAAGTTCAAGTTTTTTTTACGTTTTTTTATAACGCATCCCTCTACTTGCAAACTAATCATTCGGAAGTAAGTATAGAGTAGACTGTGCCAAGTATTTTTAGTGTCTCTAAATTAAAAAAAAATAGTACCTGATTATGAAACATGCTCGAGTGATACAAACCGAAATTTAAAACCCAAGACGTGATAAAACCTGATTTTTAGAATAAAATAATCCACAATATGCCTACATAAATTATATATATATATAAATTATGTATATTATATAAAGTAGATTCTATACCTGTATGACAATAAAAAATTGGGTGCCATTTATAAGATATTTGATCGAAATTACAGAATATGGGCGAGTAAAAATTTTTCAAACCCAGAGCTATTTTTCGTCATCATAAAAGCGCCGTCACAGTCATTGTCTAAGCATGTACTTCCGTCAATTGAGTAAGCATCATTACATGCAACGTATCCCTTCGTATTCTGTTGTCGCTCGTCTCTGGCATTTTTTTTACAATATCCCACCCATTTCTGTGCCATGAATCAGCAAAGTTTTATTTTGCAATGTTTGTTAAACTCCTGATCACGGTGATAATATTAACCATTGTTAGGCGTTTGGATGCGCCGGGCGTTTGAATAAGTTTTCTCCAAACGCGTTGGGGGCGTTTGGCCAATTTTAACTTGGACTTTTTCGAAGAGTTTTTTGAGCCTTGGGAAAAATCGCTGCCATATTATACCAATTTACTAATATGATGTTAGCCATGCCATAATTTATGGCCCATAAACCACCTAACGGCTACATTGTACCCTAATAAATACCACTGATCAATTATCTTGACACTTTTTCGATCAAAATGTGTCCTGATTTCCTATTATCTTACCAAACGCCCTACACCATTACGTTAGCAAAATTCGATTATCTTAACATGCTTCTGTCATAACGTTTCAATCATGCTGATCCTTGCCTGCGGTTCCCACCAACGGTGACTGTCCTCTCTGCCTTTTCTATATTCATAAGTACATTCATCATCCACACAAGCAAGGTGGTTATTGGTCGTACAAGTCTCAGATTTTTCCTCGAGCGATTTGAATCGGAAGTTTCGTACTCTAACTTCCTTGGCTGCATAATCGCGCTCATTTGACCCAATGTATAATTTGACATTCTCACGAATTTCTACTGAAGTGTTCATAATTTGCGTTTTTTCGAGAGACACTATTAAACAGAGGTGAAATCTAAACTCCTAAAAAACAATTTCTCGTGTAATCACAGACTTGTTGGGTGAACTAAGACTAAAAATATAAAATGCTTTCATACTATAATTTATGTTTTTTATTCATATTTAAGGCGTGTACTATTGTTATCAAGCATGTTCAAGTTCATTTTACCAATAAATTCTAGAAATATACCATGAAAATATGTTTTGATCAGTTTACAAACTGATTGTGATATAAGTTTTGGCGCTAACGAGCACTTTAAAATTTCACAACAAAGGAAATTGAGCTCTCTACAATAAAATTTTGGAAATTTTGGAAATTTATGAATTATAAACAAGAGTAAAATATTAACAAATGACTAGGGCACGGATAGAGGAAATGTCCGTCTTATGGAAGCAGTCTAACCGTAAACGGAGGCACATTTTAAAGTATGATAACAAATAGGTATGCAGAAGAAATAGGGCTTTCCAACAAAGTTCCCTTTTCTTGTATTTGGATAAAAACATCATGCCATACCACCAAAATGATAAACTTTTTAATAAAAGAAATGATTATGAACACTTTTCTGGGGCAATTTTGAGCTTCTCGCTGTGTACTTGAAGGCCATCAAAAGTAACATTGTGGTAATAGTCTGTGCCCCACAGCATTTGTTGAGTTATTCGGATTTTGTACCAGTAGTTCGTTCTTAACACGCCTCTACTGTGGTTAGGAATTTTATCCTGGTCCAAATCCGCATGAGTGTAATACTGTTTGTCATTGAAAGGCATCTGAATGAAATTAAATTATAATTAAGAATGTCTTTTTCTGCTATAATGGCATAAATCACGTTCAAATCAAAACCCATATATTGCAGGATTGTACCCGAATGCAACTTACCTGTAATTTGAGAACCGCATGTTCAATTTTCCCACTTAATCCGACACTAAGTCCTTGGTCTTTTTCACAATCATAAAATGAATTCTTGCAAAGATTTCTTCCGTCAGCCATTTCTCCCCGGAATATAATTTGATGAGGTGCCGTATTTTTCTCAATGTCACGTTGGTGTTGCTCGTAATCACGATGGTATTCCCAGGCCATCAGAAACTCAAATTCAAGTTCCCAACTTTTCCCAATTTTTGCCAGTGTTCCAATATATCCATTCTTTTTTGTATCCCGTGGACCAATGAATGCAATTGTCTCCAGATTCGACTTTTCAGTACAATCCTGTCCATTTCCTTGGAATCCTTCATGACATTCACAAGTGAAAGTATCGCCATCGGCAATGCAGTCGGCCTGCTCATGGCAGTCGTGTTGCCCCCTTAGACCAGAGATATAAATGTTATCGCAATTAAAAAGCTCTTGATATTACTAGTACAAAGTGGAACATTACATCCAAAAGTAAAATTAAGCTTTCATGAATGCAATTTTGTTGTTCAACTGTTGGATAATGTACCTAAATATTGCTTTGAAAATTAAAAAAAAAATAACGAGCTACTCGGCGTTTTACATGAAGTTCCGCCGTCTTTTCCTCCGCATTTTCTAGATGGCGTCATTCGAGTATTTTTAACGTGCGGAGTTTGGCTATCTAGAAAATACGAAAAACGGCGGAATTTCACGAAACACGCTCAGTGGTACTCCAGATACAAAGATAAACGGCCCACCGTGGCGTACGGGGTTAAAATCTTTAAGCAAAGTCTACGAGCAACTTGATATTAATGCTTAAACTCAAGATTTTAACGGTTACGCGTCGAACGTTTAACGGTGCACTGTGTACTGAACACCTGACCGGGAAAGAGTGTCCCTAGACCACTGTGGGTAAGATTTTTTCTATAAGCTATTGTCTTTGATCACCGGAATCCGATAACATTTTTAAAACTCTGCCTTTCGCACATATCACCATATGGCATGCGGAATTCACAGTCGAAACCAGAGGTTAGATTTGCTCTTTTATAATTGGTATTGTGTCTCTCAGGGTTATAATACCGGGCCTCTTGGTAGCCCTGGTTGCATTCACAGGTATAGCCCCATTTTTTGCCCGCCGTTTTTTTGCATGTTGCATTTTTGTCGCACAGATGTGTTCCATCAGCACATTCGTCTTTGCCCTCTGAAATGATTTCAACTGTTATTCGCTGCTAACTTCGCTTTGATCACATACCAACGAACCAATAACGTGTTTGAACAGAAAAAAGTGATGAAAATTTTAAGCAAAAGTATGAAAATACAGATTGTACTGTAGATTAAAACGGGAAGTAAAAGAATTCAAAATGAAAATTTCTTTTTACTGTAGTGGGTATCGAGTTTGTACCCGAGCTCAACGGGACTCGTCGTATATTGACTCAATTATGGAACTCAATTATGGGACTCAATTATGGGACCCACACCAGTATGACATAGCACCAAAATTGATAAATATACTGTACTCGGCGTTTCGCATGAATTTCCGCCATTTTTTATCCCGCAATTTCTAGATGGCGATGTTCGAGTTTTTGACGTGAGCAAAACTCTCGTGTTTAGCTATCTAGAGAATACAAAAAACGGCGGAAATTCATGTAAAACGCTGAGTAGTAGTATATACAAATTACTTTCCCTCATAATCGTCAGTATCCTCGTTTAGTCTTATGTTAAGCCATTTTTGTATTTTATTTTCAAAGCTTTTATTTGAACCTAGCTTAGGAAATTAATTGAACAGTGACGTTTGAACGATTTAATTTTTGATTTACCTTCATAGTTTTCGTAGATAACTTTGCAGAGCTCGCTGTTTGGTGGTTTCATGCCTTCAGGCCATTGAATTAAATTACCAGATGTACCTTCTTCGCTGTCACCCAATTGAGATCCAGCTCCATAATACAAGAAGCTATCGAACTCGTCTTTCTGGCTTTTATACCCCGATTTAACCGAACGATACTGAAGTCTACTATTATCCCACATATTTAAAGGTTTGCCATTAATTGTTGCCGACAATCTAGGATCTCCAGCGGCATTCTTTTCGACTTTTTGAAGGGTATTAAACTTATTCCGATGTGCTTATATAGACAGGGCGCGACCACTTGCTTTATGGACTGAGTTGGTCGTGGCCTTCTTGTACTGGACGCGACCACTTACCTGCTCCAAAAGCGTTACGAAATGACGTCATAATCAAAAAGAGTTTAGAAAGAGGTTAATTTTAGATTTGTGTATAATTATTACTTATAATTATTAAACTTAAAGTTTTAACTTGTACGTCGTTAACACTTACGTTTGAAAAACAAACACCAAAAACTTACTTTTAAAGGTTAAAAATGGTCCAAAAATGTTACGAAATGCCGTAATGACCACAAAGCGTTTTTGACCAAAAAATCTTAACGCTTTTGGAGTAGGGGTCATTTTTAAATGTTAAAGTTTGAGAGGTTAGGCGAGGCCTACTTATTTTTATTTTGAATTTTAGAAGGCGAGCTCATTGTTGCATTTCCGAGCTAAAACGCGATTCTAGGGCAGTTGACTTTTATTTTTTAAGATTGACAAGCAAAATGATACCGGCGCATTTTTTGTAGCTCAAGAGGCGAGGCCAGGACAGCCTATTGTTACTTTCGGATATATTCAAAGGTTTAACTCGCAGGGGTCACATTGTGACGATCGTCACCTACGGCAAACCATTGATCGATAGAAACCCACCACGTCTGTCTATCATGATGGTTGATTCCGTACGTGTAAAATTTATCCGAGTCGGCACCACGACCCCACGTCAAAAAACCCTGATATTGTGTACTATGACCAATCTCATGATTCCAATGGTGCCGATGATGATGTTTCTTCATATACTGATTCATATTATTTTTCCGCAGGGATGGGTGGCCGATTGTGAAAAATGGGCCATTTGGATATGCACCAATAATTGGACCTGGTCCGACACCAATCGGTCGGTACCGAAAAGCAAGACGCCATTCGGCCTGTCTTTTAAGAGTCATGTCAGGTGGATTAGGCGAAGTTTCGCTAAAATCCCAATCGTTTTTCGTCATGGGTAGGTTGGCAGGACCGTCTATTAATTGTATGCTCTTTCCACCACAATCTATAATACTTTAGTGATAACGAAGTCAGTACGACGTTCTAAAATGACACAATTTGTATCCTAGTTTTAAAATTGGGTAAAGGCTTTAGCCTTAAGCTTATTCATATTTTTTGTGAAAAATCACGTCTAAAACAATCTTACCGTCTTCACATCGCACGCCGTCCCATTTGTATCCGCGATGGCAGGTTGAATAATGTTCAATTCCGGGTCCTTTTGAAGCAGAATTAAAACCCCCGCTTAACGTTCTGCAAAGAAATAACGGTTTTCCATGGCCGGCATACGTGTCCATTAAGCATTCGTTTGGTACCTTTAGGTAAGATTCAAAATACTACATGAATATGTTATAAGTTATAAGAAGACAAAAAAGAAAATATGAAATGCGTTCTTGATAAATAAGTCATTGTTTATGCGTAGTATTGAACCCTGCCTGTGATCCAAAAATAGGTTTTTGCCAGGCTAGTGCGGTCACCATACCATCCATACAAATATCGTTGCCGAGGGTCGCATTTTTGGCATCATACGTTCGGTACGCTTTCCATTCTCTACGTGGGCAAACCGTTTGGGCTAAAATTGATAATTGTTATAGTTTGTGAGGACAATTTACAGTATTTTGGATAATTGAAGTTTAAAAAATTGAAGTTTAAATTTTGTTATAACCAAGTTGAGCTACTTTTTGTAAAACATTTCAAAGACGTAAGAATGAGAACGTATGGTTAGGGAGCCATAAATTGATTATGGCATAGTAGCAAGTTACTTGCAATAAACGCACACTGCAATTAATTAATTATGTCATTTTAAAACAGCAATGATTCTATTGCTGCTATGCCATAATGTCATTTATCAAATTTTCCAACCTCTGCAATCCTTCTTCAATCTGGAGAAAAATTATTGGATTATAATCTCTAATGATAGTGTACGGGTTAATACAACTAAAATAAAAAAAAATCATCAAATAAGAACCGGACACGGAAAATTGGATAATAACTGGTGAAAAAACGGAGCATCGATGTGTAACATTATAAAAATTACTTACAAGTCGGCGGTGGGAATTCAATGGAACCAAATTTAGTGCCATAATGAATGACATTTTTAACGGCGTTAAGGACATGAGCTTCCAATTCTTCGGAAACCATTTTTTTTCCTGAACCGGTTGAGTCAACCTGAAAAACATTTTAAATAAAAATTTTTGTTTTGCGAGAATCTAGTCCATACTGAACATTTTCATAAATGCAATTTTCAGAAATTTTCTGAAAACTTTTTGCAGCTAAGTGCTTAGAGTCTGATAAATAAATAATACCTTATTTTATGATCGGGTTTTGCATAGGTACGAGGGGGTAATCAACCTATATATTAATTACCTGTAAAACCGCAGTTCGGGACTTTTTGCCATTTGCGAGATCACAAGTGAGTGATTTTGCATCAAAATTGACTGTAATTTGGTTTGCAGCGAGTTGCTGGGAAACTTTGATCAACGATAACTTCACCTTGGTTGTTACCAAGGCATCGCCAAAGGCAGCTTTTGAACATTCAACCGATGTTGGAATTTCTAATTGTCCGGTGTAAGAGACATCACCTATAAATTTTGTTTATTGACAGACGGTTACAAACTGTACGTTTGGGTAAACGCAATAAAATACGTTCTTAAACTAAGATTACATTTTTAATCTTGCACTTAGGGACCAAAACTTAATCATAAATATTTTTTCGTGTACTTTCTTGTTTTCGGAATTACACTATACTGATGGCCGACGGTGATTTGAACTTAACAAAAACCGGAAACTTAACCGTCAATCGCGTGATCAGTGATGGTGGTATAGAAAAAAAAATATCTCGAATAAATTCAAAAAACATAAAACTTATTAAATCATAATTTCGGAAGTTGAAAATTTAATGATCAAGCAACGATATCAAGCCCCGTATTATTTAGAAATCTAAGATGCCACTTAAATGATACCAACCACATTTTATTTAGAAAAAATCGAAAAAACTAGGATAACCAGCTTTGATTCGGAAAGTCTGAAATTTCCCCTAGAGGAGATGAACAAAATTTTATTAGAAATATCTCAAATAAATTCTTGACATTATAAACTAATACCTATTATGAATACATCATATTTTCAGTCATATCAAGGGATTAAGTAAATGTGAATATGGTCAAATACCTAGATGAAGATTTCGGACGCGAATATTCTTAACATATGCGCCGGATGTCCATCCATATTTATCTCCTGCGTAGTATCGAATGTTTTTGAAAACTCTTGGTGTTTTGTTTTCTCGTCGGTCAACGACTCGTCCGTTTACTATCACCGTGTACATATATTTGTTTCCGAATTCAAGTTGTTGTAAGACCTTAATGTCCATCCAAGTACCTATAAAAAATATTAGTTATTAGCAAATATTTCATCTGTGCTTGTCTTAAAAAATGAATATTTACCTTTAATTTCGGTCCCATACCAAGGTCTACAGTCGCCACTGCATTCTTGTTTCGCTTCTCCCGGTGTGTTGACCGGAAATCGAGCAATAATCCGATTGCCACTGTCTATCATGATTGATGGAAGAATAAGTCCTTATTGGGGATTTTAAATTTATTTTTGTTTTTACTGTGTTTTATAAACTTTCATTATAATATATACGACGAAAATACGAACGAAAACAAGTACTACATATGTAGCCAAACTATGAGCAAAAATCCAAATTAGGATATAAAGTCCTTGACAATTTATCGGACGCTTGCTCATTTATCTAGAGGTCATTCTAATAAAAAAATGACCTCCTTTGTGACGATGCTCATTTATTGGACGCTATATTCGAGAACCGAAAACGTCCGATAAACGGTTAACGTCCGATAAACGTGTGTCGGTTTCTTCGGTGGCCGGCATTATTTCAGCAATTTCATATCCTTTTTCATGTTTTTTTTTTCAGAAAAATTGTGTCAGTTTTGGAACCGACACACGGTATCGTAACATAGACTTAACAAAGACTTTAGTATACTGTATTTCTATTTAATATCTTTAAATGTAAATCCGATCCTGGTGCACATCCCAATTGGTCGATAATTGATGGACGAATTTTATGTTTGTGATTGACGTTCCATCTACTAAAATGTGTGTGTAGACAACCGTCTTCATCGTCCATAACTTGACCTCTCAAAAGACTTCCATAAAGCCAATGCTAAATGATGGGTGCCCGCATTAAAAGAGACTTCGTAAATTAGCCCAGCTCATTGATACAGAAGGTAGGTCAATTCCGGAACGCTTTGCGTTTTTGAGCCAAAGTCCCTTTTGTTCCGGAATTGGACTTTTCGCCAAAAAACCGTTCCGGAATTAGCCTTTTTCGTTCCGGAATGGGACTTCAAATATTTTTTGAAATAAAAAGCGTTCCGAAATTGGACTCTTTTCCTATAACTGTTCAGGAATGGGCTGTTCCGGAATTGGCCTACCCCCTGTATTTGTATACGTCACCTGTCTCAAAAACGATAGTAAAAAAAGTTGTTAAGTTACTTGAAGCTTGTTGAATAGTACGTAGATGCAAGTGCTAAAAATGAACTCTGAAAAATGTAAAAAGAATTCAAATTATTTTTTTTTTCAACTTTTCTCTCCCTTTTTTGCTTGGTTGATAAATTTGTGCATTAGTCATTAAATTTACAGTTCGATAAGTTTTTTTCGATAACTCACGCTTTTCTTCAACTTTAGATGTAAAAAAAGTCGGTAGCTAGCTACCCGAATTGACAATTTCGGAAAATATCAGTATTTGTCCAGGTATGTTTGCAAAAAACTGGGCACCCAACCTTTTGCTGAAGCCCTGAAACATCCACTGAAAGACTAACTACAAGAGGGTTCGAAATTTAGCACATCTTCCATATTTTAAATGTACTTTCTAATAGAAAGTTTCTATGCGTAAAAAACATGACCTAAACAATTGGGCAAATAAATATGCCGTATTTCGAACCCTGAACTTCAAACTGCTTTGAAAGTGTCGTCAGTGTACCAATGTGAGTGAAGTTATCTGTTCGAAAAGTCTGCTCAAGTTTGATTTCATCCGCTATTGATAATTAAGAACTGATTAAAAACAATCAAATATATTATAACGCCCATATTATATAAACTGGCGGGCAATTTTTTTCGATAAAATAAAAAAAGGGGATATAGCTGCATTTGGAGCTACCAAAATATTGTTATACACTTTTTTGAAATCCCCGAGAGCAGCTCTATCACCTCAGTGTTTAATTTTTGTTTTTATTATTTTTTTAATATTATTTTTTTTGAAAAAAATTGCTTGCCAGTTCGATTCCTCCTGTTCAAAGACATTAATAAACTTACATGGTGGAATTAAATCTTTCTCTGGTAGTCTGTAGGATAGATATGTGGTAAATTCTCGCCCACCCATGTCATGTAGACCATACTTTTCCATTGCACGGCGGGGTTCAATATATTGCGCATTTCCGAAACTTACAATAAGTAAGGAAACCGCAAACAACCCCATCTCCGAATACGATTATCTAAAAAGAAATTAGAAATTATATTGGACAAAAATTTTTTTTTTGTAAATAAAAGAACTTCAGGTTTTTAATCGTTGAAACTTTGACTCCTATCTTATTCGAGGACTTTTTGGTGTTTTTGTGATTTCATTGCATCATTTTTACTCTGGTAGTCGCGTAATTTTCATTAAGTCGTACCCATATTGGGTATAGACTAAACCCTATAGCCAGTATCCCCCAAAAATTGACTTGTGCATTGACTTTAAGGGTCCGCAGTGGCATATAATCCTTCGAGAAACAAACGTCCAAATCGGCACAAAACGCTCTTGGTTAAGCCCGGTTTACTTGCATTTTCGGTCAATTCAAAAACAAAAATGACCAATACTGTAAAAAACCCGTAGCTTTTTAGTATTTCATCGCTTGTCTTCAGAAAGTGCGCCGATTGGCACACATACGAAGTCCAACATGTGTCCAACACATTCGCCCATCACAAAAATGGATTAAAAGCAAATCATAACATCCGACCTTGAATAAGCCAGTAGACATAGTTTCAGATTTTTTTTTAATCGGATAAGACATTATTTTCGACAAGGTCATTTGAAATAATATAATGTGAAATTAGGGCTTGAGTTACCGACACTTAATTGCAACAGTTTTCCAAAGTTTTATACCCCGCCAATTTGAAATACAGGGGATGGTGGGTTCAGGAAAATCGTTACTACGATCCCCCATTGGTTAGAGTGACGATTTGTATGTTTTAATAAATAAACGGACAAATTGACATGGTAATATTTCGGTCATTTCAAGAGGAAATCTTATCTCTAAAACGCTTTCTCTTTTTTTTTTGAGTCATTATGACTTATCGTAAATTAAAACAAAAAATGGAAATTTTGAAAAAAAATACAAATTGAGCTTCACAGTATGGTTACTCGCGCATCGAAATGGGAAAAACATAAAATGTCGACCAATAATTATGATAAAACAATATATGAAGAAAGGCTGGTTGGTGGCGCCACTAAGTCAGAAACCCACTCTGGTATTATCCACATCATGCTAGGAAACCAGTACGGGAGCGCTATTAGCATACTTGGAAGTTCAGTCTGTCAGACACGGCCCACAGCTTACCCGGATTGTTGTAAATTTATGTCGTTGTTGTAAATTAACTGATAAGGATTGTTAATCGCGAAACAAAAATTATTTTGGGAAAACAATATTTCGGAACGTCTACTTGCCGAGCTTAAGGACCGGTCAGAGGAGTTGTTTACAAAAAAATATTTGGTTTATTTCGTCTTAATTGGTAATGTACAGTACGAACAAGTTCATTTCAACAAAAAAATCTTAAGAATTCGGACTTTTCTCGACATCGATCAAACCCGAAATTACAGAAATCATACCGACAATTTATGAATATAAACTGGTATAGAACATATGTTTATTATTTAATTTGAACATCATACTACGCGATAAGCTCCAGACCTATAATAAAAACATGTGCTGTCGAAAAAACTACGGTCCTTAAACTAAAAAATGACAATTCTTTATAAAAAATTAATTTTAATATAATTCCATCATGTATTTCGACAAGTGTTTTTAATCAAAATTTATCCGTGCTGACGGATCTACAACTTTTTCAAGTTGAATCTGTAAAATCATGTCTTTTTGCGATTCGTTTAGATAAATCATCTACCCGCTTTCACATTTCGATAAAATCATCTTTCTGAACATTTTCAATAAATTTTTGTGTCATAGACTAGTCTAGTATCTCTTTGGACCTTTTTGTAGAAAAGCTCTGAATTTGTCATCTTTTTTCGTTCGGCCGAAGCTTGAGGGGTTAACTCCCAAGGATCATAAGTAAGGTCGCTCACGCGAACTTTTACTCGAATTTAGAAATACCTCAAAATGCGTTTTTGTATTGACTGAGACTTGGGACGAATTGGGAAAGTTTTCAAAAACCGCCTGGTAAATTGTGGTTTATTTTTAACATCGCCAGAATACTTCAATATGGTATTTATTGGAACCGCAAGAGTTCATTTAGTCTATTTCCGAAACAAATAAGATGATAAATAAATTCATTCGTCCGTAAAACCTAAAAAAAAACTAAAAAACGCTAGAATTATTTTTTGTCCCACGCTATAGAGCGAATATTTAAATATTTTGAAGTACTTTTTGTGGAAATCTTGCTTATATACTGAAAACTGAGCCAAAAATATGGATTTTCATTGGGTAACCGGTTTGGGTAACCGGTATATTTACTTTTGTGGTTCGATCTTAAATGAGTCAATAAAAAGAAGTATTATGAAATGTATTTCAAACAAAAGCAAAAACACCCTAATTAAATGTTTAAAATTGACGTTGCTCTTTAGCACCATGGATTTTTAGTGTCGATATTTTTCAAAACTTACTTCAAACCACAAATGTGTCGATAGGCATTGTTTGGTTGTTATAAAGTACCAATTTAATGATTAACCGGCCAAAAATCGTAATTTTCACTTTTTTGCTCATCAGCGCCAACACAGATGTGGTGGATATTCTAAAAACTAACATAAGATGTGTCTCTAGATAGCGGTACTTTTGTTAAGTTTTCAGTGTTTTACTGAACCATCTTCGTGATTAACCGCGCGCAAAACCGTTATTTTACCGGTTTTTGAGAATTTTGGTTGGTTAAAATTGCTCCAAAAAAATATTCCTTGGTCTCCGCAGAAGCGTCTTGACGTTCTGAATACGCCAGAGTTTATAATTTCTATGTACGATTCGTATTTACGAAATAAGTGCGTAAACCGTAAAAAATGTTCTGACCGTCATATCTGGAACCGGTTATGTCCGAATAAGTTGAAATCTTTTCAGTGAGCTTAGACTACCCATTTCCAAGTCCACGTCGATTTTCAGTAGCACACGAGAATTATTTCTATAGGTTGGTCATTTAGGAATACCCCCTAAATATATAGATACGAATTGAATCCACACGGTTAATAGTTATGATAATATATTATAATATCGAGGAAAGTCAGAAAAATCGAAAAACCGGTTAAACTCGAAGCGGTTAGGTCGGATGGGTCTAATTTTTTTCTACACAAATTTTATTGGGTATATTCTACCATCTCTGAAAGTTTTAGGGTCCTCAGACCTTTATTTCGTGAAAGTTGTGTCCACGTGAGCGACCCTAGTCATAAGTTATGACTCATAACTTATATCATGAGTCATTTTTAATGACTCATAAGTGGCATATTATCCGTAGGCATACAATCCGGGGATCACATCAACTCGACCAACCCAGTCATAGGGGTAATCCCAAGGGGATAGTCCAAATTTGGACTAGACGCTTTTGTGAGACGAAAAAAAAATATCAGTTCCATTTTATGTTTTAATTTTTCTCATACAATTTAACTAGACCCGTCTTTCAGGGATTTTCGATTAACCCCGGTTTACTTTCATGTTTAGTCGATTTAGGGCGTTTGGACTCCTAGTAGTTACATTTTTTTTAATTTTAGCAGTTTTTCAAATTCTAGCTTCCGTCTACAATGCGCAGGTTTGTTGTGCAAGTGACGTTGTCCTCGGTCTAACGTACTTTCACTTTTGGAAAATGTTTTTTTACAAAAACCTCACTTTATGGCCCAAAAATTATGGGTCATAAATTTCACCTTAAACGTATTACGTTACATTAAATGTAATTGTGAAGAAAAAGTAGGCCTAAGTTGAATTTTACAACAATTTGCACAAAACTTGATAATGATCCAAGTTTGAGCTTTCGAGGTTTTCTTTGATATATTTCAAGACTGATATAAACGAATAAGGCCATTTCATTTATTTACTACAAATAAATTTTGGTTTTAACATGGACGGGAAGCAATTTTTGTACCAAACCACATACGTCGTTATATTATTTAACCAAACGAGCAAAATGGATTAGTGCGTTCTACCGATTAAATATGAGATAAAACAAACCCAACAAAAAGTAGACAGACTTTCTTCAACTTGTCCCAATTGGACTAAGTTTCACTTAGGGTTTGAACTACCGTGTTTTTTTTTATATTTTTAAAATTTCTTTAAAACTGTCTACTACTTATTTCAAAAAAACGATGTAGGTCGTTTGTCACACCTCGTTTTCAATGCGTATTTTTCGAAAGATTGCCGTCATTGAATGCGATGCTACTAAATAGCAACATAGAATAATCAATTATTCAAACAATGATACAGGAATTCTTCCGTTGTGAAAAATACAATCTAAATGTTGAGACATTCAAATGCCACTGTCTGAATCGCACTGTCTGGCGAAAGGGTAATCCGCCAAAATTTCTCCACTTCCGCACCATGACAGTGCTCAAAAGAGGGAAAATTTCGGCGGATTGCCCTTCCGCCACAAAAGAAAATACACCGATTCAGACAGTACCGTTCATCTGTATATCTAACTTTTAAATTCCACATATTGAGGAACTTTTCTCAATTCAGTTAAAACCTTTCAACGATATATACCTTATAATACACCACGAGATGGGTTATCTTACCATTGGTTTTTGACCAAAACGTATCGTTATTTCCTATAAATAAACTAAACGCTCTGACGGGTTATCTTATCGCTTTTTCAGCGTTTATAAAGGTACGATAACTCCTCAGGTGGTGTATATAAGGAATAACTTGACCTATTGTCCGCTAACGAAAAACTCTAACCATGTTTTGATCGGAAAAACTTCATTCCCATCATGTTCAGTTTCAAATTTTGAGCGGTTCAACCCTAGCGATGTTTTATGTTTTTACCTTTCATATTTTTTATAGACAGCACTGTGACGTAACAACACCATGGCAATTTTCATATCATAGGAGTACTACCGTATTTAATGTATGTCGACAATTTTTGGGTTAATTATGATTAAGATGTTGATTTCTATTGAAACTTTTACAAATGAAAAAAATCAGTTTTAAAAATTTTCCATAAAAGTTCATATAAAAGTTTTGTAAAAGTTTTCTAACAGTTTTCACAAGTTCAATTATAAACTTTTATTGGGAACGCTTTCCGTTTTTTCCAAAATTATCGAACGCTGGCCTGAGTCTCAAACTAATTGCGCTTACATTGAAAACTTGCTTCAAGTCTTAAAAAAAACACTTTTATTTTTTCAAACTATCTTTGTGAAATACATTAGTGTATAACAAAAAATATTTTATTTCATCGATTAATAATTCTTATTAGTAACTTTTAAACGAAAAACAAAGTCATAAATGCGGGTGCATCTTACCTCCCCATAAAGTCAACCCCATAAATGCTATGTAAATTTTGTTCTATATGTTCCTGGGTTATAATTTATAACTTATCATGATATTACCAAATGTTCGGCACGAATAGCGCAGAGCATAAATTGAGCTAGACACAAAATATTTCAAATATAATTTCTAACTGTAAATAAATTGTATTTTTTGTTCTTTTCGGTCGAGATGAAAGAAGTTCTTTTCTGATCAAATTGAAAACCAGAAAAATATTTTTTTGTGCTTTTTTATTTGTTATATCAATTGGTTAAGGCCCTTAACTTAAGGGTCGTAGGGTCGATTTGTTCGTAGGCTATAGCCTATAGGAGTTTTTAAAGTTCGACAGAAATTTATTTCCAATGAAACATTTTTGGAACAAGACGTTTCTCGGCGAAAGTTCCCAAAATCGTATTTTTCCAAGAAAATCGTACCGAAGAATCTCTATATCTCTCTTTGTGGTAAACTTTGTTAAAAAAAATAGAAATAAAGAAAAAACGATTTGAATTTTACACACTGATACATATAAATAACGAGATTAAAAACCTAGTTGACCTAGTTGGCGCCAATAAGCCATAGAAGAACTTTTTATTGTAATAAATTTCTTGCCTGGGGCATAACAATTGTACTATAGGAAATTTCGGATAGCAGACCCACACGAACGTCTAATAAATTATAATATGGGCCATATTATATGGCCTAATAAAACATTTTTAATTTTCGAGAAAAGGTTGCGTAATCCGTATTGAACGTAAAATTACCAACTCGGCACCATTTAAATATACATGCAACCCACAAAATATTTCTAAATAAAAAAGTTGTTACGTAAGAAAACATTTGTTTAATTCACTCTGATAAAACTCGCCCTCGAAAAGGATATAAATACCAGATATGTTGAAACTATGGTGTTTAAAGACTAATTTGCTATTCAATTTAAATTCGGAGGAAGTTATAAGCTCAGCTGTCTATTTCGGGGGATCAATTTCGTTTGTTTGTGGAAAAAGTGTGAAATGAAAAAACTCTAACATTGAAAGAAAACATTTTCGATTTTTAAATTTATTTGTTTAATTATTCGAAAATTAGTGTTTTCCCTACATGCTCAGGTGTATATGCTCAGATGAATCTAACGCCTTCCCAGATAAAGGCGAGTGTGCATCAGAAAGCGATTATCAATACCCACACGGTGCAAAAACATAAAAAACGGCTATGCTTGCAAAACCGATCTGGGTAATCAGTGCAAAGGAACTAGTTGTAAAGACATTGAAGAGACTGACGGTTGCGAAGCCACAACTGGCGGTATTGTCTCTTCTACACTTTGTCCGGAATCTTATCCGTGATCATGCAATAACGGTGAGGAATGTAGCACCCAAAAAACTGGCATTTCATATAAGCACAAACCAATGCCCAGCTGGTTCCGTTTTCAAAAACACAAGAAACGGGTATGCTTGCAAAGCTGTCAACGGAAAAAACTGTGAAGGAAAAACATTGATCCTGGTGAGACTGGATACCAGGCAAACTCTGATCGAACTGTGACCTGTATTTTTACAACTTTATGCCCCTATGCACATCCATAGGCTTACAATAGCGGAAATGACTGTTGCGCAATCAAAATTGGTTCCAACCGGTGCTCAGAAGATTTGTCTGGGGATTTGCAGTAAAGATGACGTTCCATCTCGCAATAGTATCAGTGATGGAGTCGATTGTCCGAATGCCGCGGTAAAAATACTTTTGTTTGCGAAGTAAATTCCGGTTTCAAATGTTCAAATAAGTTGATTGAATGCACCGATGACGAAACCTGTCCGGGCACACAATGAACTTTTATTGACGGTGACTAATGTGCTAATGATGATGATATTGATTGTCCAGAATATTCGATCTGTAAAAATGCAGATGCCGGATATGGATGTGGGGCAAATGATCCATATATTTATGTTGCACAACAAGACACATGTGATGGTAATCTTTGCAATGGTGCAGGATGTGTCTTCCAGATTACAGCTTGTGCGCTTGTTTGTCCATACGGATGTGTTTGTGAGGTACTGTCTGTAAGGCCGGACCGGCTCGTAAGTGTGTCGGTGATAAATGCACCGATGACGAAACCTTTAACCTTTGACAATCTGTTTGTCGGCCTAAACTCAATTCGTCTCATTGACAATTATTTTTCCTCTTCGGCATTGTGTGAACAAATCAATTCATCTAAATTTGCGCTGAACTGTATCTTGAAAACCGTTAAAAACAAGTACTGAAAGTACGCACCGTTCCTGTAGAACAATGATGCCCAATGCTCGGCTTCTAAGCTCGCATACCAGGCAAATACATACCACAAGCAAAAATCCAATTTTTTATTAATTTATCAATATTACAACTCCCAACTATTAAAAAGGTGCTCTAATCTAACAAGTTTTCTCCATTTTACTTATTTCTGTATTCAAGATTGATCATATACGAATTATACTTTGCTCATACTGAATTTAACTCATTTGGAATAAACTGTTCTTCTATCAATTTGTCATCAATTATGATTCATATTTGTGGCGTGGATAAAATAACAAGCCCACGATTCAAAATGTTGTTGAACAAGAAACCCAACGGTTTGTTCAAGGATGAAAGGCCAGACATAATTTGTTAATAAAAATTTTATATGTAATTTGAAATGAGTAAAATGGTATAAATAAGGATTACATTGATTACTCTCAGTACAGGCGCTTTATTCCAATACGGACACTTTTTTTAAATAATGTTCCAAACACAATCGAAAAATTGACACTTTATGAATTCAACACGTAGGATATTTTCAATAATCAAAAACGTATGTATTGGAAGTAAGGCCTGAAACTGCCACATAACTGCATAGTGCGTAGATGGCTATGCGGAAATGTATTTTAAAATGATGAACTTTCTCAATAAAATGACGAAATGTAAACTTACTGCAACATAACTGCAAGTGGTGTTTAGGAAGACTATTTTCCAAATGCGTTCATATCCCGTTCGGCATATTGGTGGTTAGGGTTAGTCTCTGTATGACAGAGAAAATTTATAGATAATAATGGAGCGGCTAAAAATTAAGAAAATTATGACGAAAAAAATTATCTTCAATGCTTCAGGGACTCATACAGTCTTTACTCATTTATCGGACGATTGCTCCTTTTTCGGACACTTTTTAGGCCAAAATGAGGCAATTCTAATAAAAAATGGACCTTTTTGTGACGATGCTCCTTTTTCGGACATTATTTTCGAGAACCGAAAATGTCCGATAAATGAGTAAGGACTGTAGTCTAGGTCGCTTAATATTTAACGCCTGGAACGTCTGATATTTTTGCCGTAAACTTCCTCCATTTTTTATTTTCAAGTGTGATGCGAGCAAAAATCCATATCTTCGTAAACTACACATCGTATGCACTCCTTATTACACCTTTTTCGCACGTTTTCGGTTCTGGAAGATGGCGTCCGAAAAAGGTGCATCGTCACAAAAAGGGTTATTTTTCTACTAGAATGGCCCCATTTTGGCCAAAAAAAAAAGTGTCCGAAAAAGGCGCAATCGTCCTTTTTGATCGTCCTTTTTTGAAAAAAAGAGTAAGGACTGTACTGCATGAAGTGAGAATATACAGATAATAAAAAACGGCCTATTGTTAACATATCAATACAGCATGTGTCGACTTGGAGCAAACATCTAAACGTCTCAGTCTAGGTCAGTTGATTTTTTGCTTTCAGTTGAAACCCGTCACGTTCCCAGCAAAATAATCAGGAGAATGGTCTCAAGGAAGTGTACAGTAGTATTCCCTTATCCCAATTTGAACGATTGTTCGGCAAAAATGACCGCAACTTGACGCAAGTGTGTATGGATACAAGTGTGTATGGATACAAGTGTGTATGGATATAAGTTATATCATATAGCCTATAGACTGTAGTAAATTACTAATTAATATTATATAGGCTATAGTAATATATTTTATATAGTTTATACAATTTGTAAAACTGTGAAATCATCGAATAAATAATAATTTTCCATACGGGTCTCTGTTTTATTTTAGCAGCTCAATGAGGAAAAAGGCACAATCATAATACATAAATGAAAACAAAATAAAATAAGAAAAACTATCAACAGCGCCACGGTGTGGATAATAAAATGAACAAATAAAGAAACGTGATCCAATGTTAACTTCTCGGCGGGAAACTAATTGGTATTGTGATCGCACGTTTTGCGGCGCGGATTTGAATATGACCGGTTGAGTTTGCATTCAGACTTGCACCAGGCGTATTTTCGTTGACTTTTTTCATTTTTAGCGGAATCTCGAGCGGCAAAAGACCACGGTTTAGACACACTTGAACATTTTTCATCTCAACAATGCCCCCACTGGATATATCAAGCTTTTCCGCCTCCGAGCAGAAGAATTCACGAGCGTCGTCGTCGTCTTGAACGGATACTAGAAAACATTGGTTAGTCGAGAAATATTTGAATTTATTAAGAAAAAGTGCTGTGAGCCGACGTATACACTTTTCAGGTAAGTAGATACTAAACAATTTTTTAAATGAAAGGTGTAACGTGCTGATGCGGTTTATAAATACAAACTGAATGTTATTTTACCACTGAAAATGTTCAAAATTGGTAATGTACACCAGATGACTCCTTATAGGGCTACTAAATTGGTTTGGAAAAATAGCCCTATAACAGATTAGGCCTACGCAAAAGGCCTATGCTGTGTAAATCAAAAAATTACTTTTGTGATTTTTGGGTGTTGCTTGACAGAACAATTATGACTTGTACGGTATGAATCATAAATTTTATGAGCATAAATAGCCCTATAAGTTTTTGCTATAAGGGATTCGATAAAAATTGACAAAAAATTAGCCCCGTAACGCAATTTCGGTTTCTCAAAAAGTAGCCCTATAACGAGTCATCTGGTGTAATCCAATTTTGGTACGATAATTTGGAAGGGCGCTTCAAAATCGCGATATGTTTCAAAAATGTGTTTTTCAATATAATAATATATCGGTCATACCGTATAATAATGTATCGGTCATACCGGTGAAACCAAAAAAGATTGTATTGTCCAACAAAGGGTCGTTATTATTACCAATATTTCTTCAATATGTACTTTGTATCAATTCAATCACTTTATATTTTTACCTTTCAAAGTATAATTCTTGCAATTCTGGATGAGCTTGACAAAAAGCCGCAGCGGCATCTGATGAAAGCGATTGACGTGAATGAATTTCTCGAATTGTTGAATCTTCCAGACGCAGAGCTGCCGCCGCTGGGTTGAGTTGAGGTGAAATTGATTTGTCTGAAGTCGTCTGAATGTTGAAGAATCGTCCGAGATGAGACCGAGACAGTAACCGTTCGGTATCGTCATGTCAAATGTAACCTGGCCATCGGTTGTCGCCGGCTTTGTCACCGTTTCAGATGGGACCCCGGTGTTTGTTGTTGTTGTCGTTGTCGATGTTGTCGTGACAGAAGGTGATGCTGTTCGTGTTGTTTCTTCGAGGAGACGCAAAGAAAATATCGTGGGATGACAGTCGCCAATATGACCCCAAACGGTGTCAGGCTGCGTCTGCGCCATGTACGGCGTCGTCGGCAATTGCTGCTCGAGCTCCTCAAGGTCAATGTCACGCGTGTAGTCCTCAATCGGTGGCTCCATCTCGCAGACAACAACCGCCCGCTCGATATTCGCCGTGCGGATCTGCATGCCAATTCCGCCGAAGAGCTCGGCACGCCCGTTTTGAATCGTGTGAACGGTACGCGCCGCACAACACAGCACGACGAAAATGCCGAGGTATTGGGTTTCAACCGTTAAACACATTTGGGCCTTTGGTTGAGGCTCACTCGAGAGGATCTCCATTTCTTCCCAGCCCCTGCTAGACGTATGACGATAAACTCGCAGGTCGGTGCCCGGCATTGAACCCGCACTGTGGATCACGAGTCGCGCCGTTTGAAGCAACTGGCCTGGCGATCCTAAGGAAAACATTATAAACATATGAGAGTTTAATTGCGATAAAGAAAAACCTAGAAAACGTCTAATATACGTATGTACAAGTTCAGATTCTCGAAATAAAAATACATACCCGATATTTCGATGCTCATTGGTTTGCTCCATATTTGACTCGAAGACGGTAAGTTGATATCCGTATTAAACAGAAGCTTCTTTAGATCTTCATGAGAAGCATCTAATACTCGAGCATACAAGAGTGTTTGGCATCGGAGTGTCCCCGACTCAAAGTCGAGTTGGGCACAGCCGTGAAGTTGCAAGGATGTCTCGCCCGATCCGACCGAGCAGCACTGCAGTGACGAGTGGGGAGCGCCGCTAGTGGCCGGCATTTTCGCTGGCAGCATAGCCCGACCCGATTTGGCCGGGCGTGATTTTTTTCGCATCGAAAACGAAATACTGGAGGAGATTCGGCTGCCAAAGAACTTTGAACTTTCGGGCACGCTTCCGGACATGACGGAAGACGAGGGTCGGGTAGGGGCAATCCGTTGACTTAACTCCTCAGAGGCGCGATCGTCCGAGGTAGATCCAGTGGATCCCGTCGAGCCAGTCGAACCAAATGTTGTCGATTGGCGCACTTCAAATGAGCGCAGGGGTCGTCGGGGAGGTGGTGGAGGCGTGGTTCGACCAGTACATCCACTTTCGGTTGAACCGGTCGAAGATGTATTAATCGCATCACTTATCAGCTTTTCCACTGATTTATCGCGACATTTTTGCAGCACGGTCTTGCCGCGAGACGTCGTTAGTTGAGGATTGCCGCCGTGTTGAAGGAGTAAGCGAATAGCAGTTGCATTTCCGGTCTAAATTTGAAACGTTACGAATTGTAAACTTGAAATATAAATTAAACATCTATTGAGCCGGCATAAAAATAAGTTTAATTTGTCTCATCTGATCTAATTTTACAGACAACTTCGAATTCACCAAAAACCCTTTAGGATTCGTTAATGATTTTGGCGCTAGAGAGCATAACAATTTGAAACATGTCCTTTAAGTACATTTGTACAAGCTATAGACTACACAGGATACCCAGTTAACCGGCACCCAGTTAACCGGCAATTTGCAGTTAACCGGCAGTTTTTTTGGCAAAACTTTTCCAGCGAAAACGCCTACACGATTACCATTTAACCGGCAGTTTTCAGTTAACCGGCAGTTTTTTTTCTGATTCAAATTTTTTTGCTACTTTTTTTTCTAAAAAATCTTATACACTAGTTGTACAGTTATCTTTCGTACGGTTATTTTTCATTTTTGAGCCTATTTTCAGTTATCTTTCGTCGTTTTAGCAAAAACTTTCAACTACCTATTTTCAGTTATCTTTAATTTACGGTTATCTTTCATCATTTTTGTAAAAAAAGTCCGCCTACGTATTTTATGAAGCATTTATCACAGTAAAGTAGTATTTTGAAGACGGCATTTCGTAGCATTTTAAAGAAGAAAAATGATCTGGATGATCAGGAGCGTACAAACACATAATCTA
>SCLG01000064.1:155185-189841 GCA_004367875.1 Oikopleura albicans
ATATTAGACCGTATATTATATATTTATAGTAAACCTTTAAGTACATTTGTACAAGCTATAGTATATTTCATAGGCTATACGGTATAGCCTATACCATTTAGCCTATACCATATATGATTGGACCGTACTATACCGTATAATATCGATTGTAATTTAAAATGAATTTAAAGTGTGGAAAAAAGCTAGCCGAACCAAAGAGCATCCGGTTGCATGTTTTTGGCTCGGGCTCGTTTGGCGTTTCCGTCACAATGTCTAGAACGCATCTTATGCTTTGAAAAAAAAACGTAAAAAGGCCAAAAACAAAACGAAATAAAAAAGATAAACGAATATTAGCGTTCGGGAACAGACATTTCGTTTCGGTTAAAGCCGGAAATTTGGTTTACCAAGGAGGAAGTCGGTTTTTCGAACCTGGTTTTTTTTGTCTTACATTGTCATTTTATCCTAACCGTATGGCAATTATTTATAGTTGATATGTTTCAACAAAAATAGTAATAAAGAGCAAGGCAAATTTAACTTCGAATGTCCCAAATTATACGTCCAAATCGAGTTTTAAATTTTAATCATTATGATGTGATTATTTTTTTTTTTGGAAAACATAATTTATAGATATTTGACGAAATTAGTAGTACTACGCCGCGTGTTACATGAATTTCCGCCGTCTTTTCTCCATCATATTCTAGATGGCGATATTCGAGCTTTTGACGTGCGGAAAAAAGCTCGAGTTTGGGTATATAGACAGTCCGACAAAAAAAAACGGCGGAAATTCATGTAAAACGCTGAGTAGCGTTATAATGTCATGCCATACACCCTTCCAAATTTATTAATATACCCTGCTCCTCAAGATTATATTTGTTTACCTCTGCGGCGACATGAAGCGGAGTTTTGCCTTTTTTGTCTTTACAATTGAGGTTGGCATTGTAGTCGATGAGGAGTTTTGTGATTTGGCCCAATGAGTCGTAGAATGCAGCTGAATGCAACGCAGAGATACCCGCCGTACACTCCGATTGGATGTCGGCTCCTCCAATTAGCAACGTTTCTACAGTGTCGTATGACTAAAAAGACCGATTTAAAATATATTTGAAGAAACAAGTACAGTATTTTGTTGTCTTTGCCGGTTCTTGTTTTTATAAAATGGATTTTTTGGCTTACGTAACTTTATTGCGTTTTTTAACTGTGAAATCCTTATTTAATCTTGGCATTGTAAAACAGTTTTTTATTTGAGTTTTTTATTTCACATCACGGAAAATAAGTTTCTACAGACATTTGGTGTGTTTATTTTTTGTTTTGAAACAAAAATGCCCACGTATATAAGTTATATAAACAAAAATGCCCACGTATATAATATAACTTATATAATACCGGAAAAAGTGAAACATAACGGCCCACTCCGTGTATAAAAGTCTTAAAAATTTTTGAAGAATAACAAAATTCAAATAAAAAATATGTCTAAAATGGAAAATGAATAATATGGCAAATGTTGAAAAAAATTTGGCCAAAACAAATTTGAAATACACCACCTAACCATGTGAGATAACACATTTTTTTCCAAAAAAAGGTGTTATTTCATATGCAAATTGTTATCTCAAATGCAAACTGTTATCCCACATGGGTAGTGCGTAGGTTAAAATCCAGGAAAACTTGAACAACAAAAACAGTCTTATCTCAAATGCAAATAGGCTTTTTCTCTAGATTTAAATTCCAAATTGACAAAAAAAAAGGAGCAAATGTTTCATTTTGTACGCGTATCATGATATAAAACACTATAATGAACGAAAAAAATAAAAATAAANTTTTTTTGATTTTTGTTTTTGCAAGACTTTGAGCGAACGCCAAACATTTTAACCATTTAACCGAACATTTAACATTAATATGAAAGCTGCAATGTCCTTTGGGAGTTAATAATTTGTTTGGGAGTTAATAATTTGTTTTCAGAACTGATAAAAATGTAATAAATATCCAAAAAAAGTGTTATCTCAATTGCAAACTGTTATTTCACATGGTTAGTGCGTAGGCGGGAATGCTGGAAAAAATAAGAGCAAAAAATAACGAAAAAAGTGTTATTTCAACTGCAAACTGTTATCTCAAATGCAAACTGTTATCCCAAATGGTGTTATCTCACATGGTTATATGGTGTATCTAATATTTTTTTTTTTTGCAAAATTACAAAATTAAGTCAGAAAATTTTAGTCAAAACTGAAACTTACACAAGCGTAAACAGCAGCCCGTAAAGCATTCCAGCCCTGTTTGTCGGTGAGGTTTCCGTCGGCATCGTGGCGTAGGAGGAGTGCGGCTATGCGGGCATCGCCCCGCTCACACGCCAGCCACAGTGCAGTTCGTTGCTTTGAGTTTTTCATATTTATACATTTCCGTGCTTGTTGCGTTTTGAGTAGTGCACTGCAGCACGCTAGTTGACCGCGTTCGGAGGCTAAATGAAGGGGCGTGTTCATGCGTTGGTCCCGCGCAAAGGCCAAATCCGGCGCCGATTGTAATACCTCGCTAAGGACCTCATGGTCGCCGGCGGCCGCCGCAATATGCGTAACGTACTTCCCGTCCTTATCCGCCACTTTTAACTTAGCACCTTTGGCAATGAGCAGCTGGGGGATATTTCGATTGCCATGCGACCGGTAGGATGAGACCATTATGGGGGTCCAGCCCGATTTATCGGACTTATTAAGGGCCGCAATCGACTTGGGCGATTGGAGAAGAGTTTGAAGAAGAACCGGTGCGCCAAGTCGCGCCGCCATCCAAAGAGGGGTGCGCCCCAGAAGATCACATTTGCTCGGATCCCCGCCAAATTGAATTAGATGTTCGGCGGCTTTCGGCAGGTGATTAGAGGCCGCCACGTGCAAGGGGGTGAAACCGTCCTTGTGCCGGTGACATGATGGGTCCACACCGGCCCGTAAAAGGGCCAGGAGAAGTTCAACATGATTGGACTCGACCGCCGAAAACAGCGCACGTCGCAGAGCTCGCTCTGAAATACTGCGTCCGCTTTCCAACACACTGGATACGGTCGTAACGTCAAGTGCTAAAATATTATGATATTTAACCATGTATATACCGCTAATTTTACAGCTGGATTGGGCAAGTGGGGGGAAACTAGAGAAAATAATACGCCCAAATCGCAAAAGTCTGTCCCATACGCGAATCACAATTTTTATCAAAACAAAGATCCAAAAAAAACAACAACAAAAAAGAAATCACACTTTGTTATATATACATATATATATATATAAATATATATGTGGATATATATATATAACGGCAAGCAATTTAAACGTTTTACGACTGAAATATAAAAATATTAATTTATTGATGGTGATTGTTGTTTTCGTAACCGCGCTGTAAGATAAATCATGTCAATGAAAGTTACAAGCGTCAAATCATTTTTACGCTTATCGTCTCATAAGGGGGTACATGTACTAAATTATGTACCACTTTTAACACAACACAACACCTGGTAAAGAGCGTGAAACCTAAACATGGACTTTCCTAGAGCAAACGACTTTATAAAAAAATCTAAAACTTCTAGAATTCTAACAAAATCTGATCAATTCTAGAAGTGTAAAAATTATTGTTACGGTTGGAGTGGAAGGATATATAGCACTTTTCAAAGCTTCGTAAATTCCGTGAATCAGTGAAATGGCTTGTTTCCCTCTTTGTGAAAGATAATTATTTTATTGGCTAATTAGGAAAATATTAATTTTTCCGATCATAATAAAATCATCATAAACGGGAAGAAAGTGGCGAATAGGAATTGGTGCTATGTCAAAAATCCCTAATTGGATTTTCAATAATTATATATGCGCGGAAAATTGTAATTATTCACTTCATACGGCGAATATCTTTTTAAAACAAAGCGAATCGGGCCAACTTTACTTTCTTTTAAATTTCTTTTGTTAAATCAGTGTTCTATAAGTTTCAAAGCTTAACGTTGATCATGGCATTTATAATTTACAGGGGTCTCCAATTCAGGGGGGATTTGATATTTTGCTAAAAAGTCCATAAATGACAGTTCAAATTATTTTTGATTCGAACATCGTCCGTAAATTAAACATTTTATTACTTTATTATCATAACGTTATTTATTATTTTTTGTTCGTTAACTCCCAGGGGGAAGTGCGTGTAAATAGACACGCAACGTGCTTTTTCGTCGATTTAAGGCATATGGACTCGTAGGGCAAAACCGGTATTGCTGACCCCCCCTCAACTTTTCGAGAAAATTCGATTGGCGGTGTTTTTTTGCGTAGGTTCGAGATTTCAAACAGCTCTCTAGGGGGCCCTGGTGGCCCAAATCAATATCTCAGTAGTNAGATCGACGTAGTTTGAAGAGCTCTAGAACTTGGCTTTACAAGTTTTTTTGAATTATTGCAAATTAATGTGATTTTTTAAGTGCGTGTTTATTTACACGCATTTTCCCCCTACGGGTTCCCAAAAACTCCTTCCCCCTAAAAGTTAAAATCACTTAAAAATCAGAATATTTACAGTATTATCCGTCAAAGCTGAAACTTCGCCACATGTATAAATTATAAATTTTATTTTATAATATAAACTTGCAACTTTTTAGCTATGACATCCAGTATGTACAAGTATATTCTATAACTATAATGACAATTTAAAACGTTGGAAATTATATCTAGTTCCCATTAGCCTCACACTTGTGAGGCTCACAAGTAACACAAATACATAATTTCGAAAAACATCGAACTTCTAGAAATCTCAAAATTGTTTTGTAACGTGTTCAGAATTTCCTTTTGGGCCTCAGTGATAATAAATGGTAGTCCGCTGCCACTGTGGCCCCTTACAGCAGTTAAAGATGCCTCGATTCTGTGATTTATTAACTTCTTCTTGTGATAAAACAAATATATTTATATCTCTTGTATTGTAATAACGATTTTACACTTATTTTACTTCTTTTGTCGTCCATAACAAAATATGGTTAGTTTTAAAATGAAATTAGTTTCCTTTGAAATAATGGGCTTATTATTGTTATTCGTTCTACATGATTTATTTGGTTTCTTTATCGTTTTTGAATAAAAAAAAATAAATTTTATTAAAAATGTTTTGTGTAATTGTGGCTAAACCACGGGGTAAGTTTGCTTCAAAATGTTACAATTTGATTTATCCCAGAAAATCACAGAAAACCCAATTTACGTATATGTGTGTATTAAATTCGACATCAATATTCCGACATTAATTATCAAATGTACCATAAACCGGGCGGAAGAAAATAATTGACAATAAAGTGATGTCTCTGATTTTCTAAAATCATTAGTTTTACTATTTTCCGTTGAATTAATAGGAAGAAAATAAAAATTATAGTTTGCTTGTTTCCTTCCGTTTCCCGGGGCAAAATGAAAATCTAAATTCGGTCACCAGACTTATTATGTAATACAGTCAAGTACCCTTTCAATAAAAATAAATCAAGAAAGTATCAAGGCTAGGTAAAACTATTATTATAGTATAATGATAAAAATACAAAAATAACTAAATCTATATTTATTTATATTTATAAATACTGTTCCCAATAATGAAAGAACAGCTTTTAATTATTATCAATTAAAAATGTAATTTTCTAGAAAAATCAATTGTAATTATATTCTACTCGGCATTTTACATGAATTTCCGCCGTCTTTTTCCCGGAAGAACGGCGGAAATTCATGTAAAAGGTTGAGTAACGCCTCAAAATAGGCCCAAAAAACTGATTTTAGGAATCTAAAAGGTGGCGAATATTAGTTTTTAGTTTAGGAAAATGCACAAGCAATTTGCTGAGCTAGACAAAAAAAAAACTCGGCGTGCAATTTTCACCACGAACAAACGGTAGAAGATTTTCATAATAACAAACTCCCGTTATTTTATTAGATGATTTAAACGTCACCGGACTGTAACGTATAGGGGCCAATACAATTGCGTCTGTAATTTCTATGAAAGATATTAGTTTTACTATTTTCCGTTGAATTAATAGAGCAACCAAGAAAAAAAAACTTTTATTTTATTTTTTCTCCGTTTCCTTCCGCTAACCGGAGCCGCGAAAAAAAATTGTGTATCATCATGAAGAAAAAAAAATGTGAAATCGCGCACATACACACACACACATACAACACCGATCATGAAACGACTAGCGAAGTAAGTTTTATATTTTATTTGTTTCCTTTTGGCTTTCCGAAATAGTCTCCGAGTTAAATAAATCCTAAATGTCAACGCGCGCTTCCTGTTCGACATTACGCAAAATTTTTATGATGTTTCATTCGTTTCGCACTCAAAATGGGGCTCCGATAAAAGAGCGCAAAACACGAGTGGTTTTTTTTTTGTTCGACGAAAATAATTTTTTTATATCATTTGTAAATATGGGCCGAATGGTGCCGAATATCAAATGCGGTTGATTATTATACGTCGGAATAATGAAATTTTTGTAGATGTCAAGGTCGAGCAGTAAAAGCAATGAACCTTTGAACAGCGGATGTTTTTACGTTTGCGTTTTTACTGCAGTTTTTTATCAAAACCGTGTCAGAATCACAATCAACTACATTTTTCAATAGAAATATCACCCACGAATTCCACTCCATTCTTATTTTACTACAGCCTTACGTTTAGTGGGGGTTTGAGTCGAATTCACGGGAAGTTCCTTAGAAAGGATTATTTCATCCGATCAGACCTTGATCAAAAAATCCCTGAAATCTTATTTTGAGCTAGATTTTGAAATCATACTGGATTTATCGAATGTTAAAACACGACGGAAAGTGAAGGAAAATGTTTTAACCGTGTTTAGAAAGTTTTGTGGCCAGCCTCCCGGTAAAATACGACATTCTAGGCAAAAATTTGTGGTTAACACCTTACAATGTAGAGCCTACGTGATTATTAAAGAAAAATATTTCGTGCAATTTTAAATACTAATAGTGGTAATGTTTTGTGTCGAATGTTTATATGAAATAATATGCATTTTGCGTTCGCGTAGTCGCTGGAGCATTTCCAATTCATAAGACGAATAAAAAATGGTTTCGGACAAATTTGCTAATCCAACATGAAAAGTTGTCTTCCGGTCGGATACCTTCCCTACCCTGCAATCCGGAAGAAAACGAAACAAAAAATGAAGTCAAAAGTAAGAATGACAAGGAGGGAAAGGGCTTAATGCTCAACGTTGACCTGATCAAGGTTGAAAATAAAATGTGTTAGGAATATGGAAAACAATCAATTACTGTAGAAAATAATAAACTCAACAAAATCATATCATTTTTCCTACTTCTCGTTCCCAACATTACCTACTCGGAAATGTCATTTTAAAATATTTTATACATGTGTGTATATGAAATTCATATTACGAATAGTTAATATTTATATGTTCTGGTAACAGATATTATCGGAAAATTAAAATCATCAGTCAAAAAAAAAGAATACCATCGCTGGGATTCGAACTTCCAACGTCTGGCATTGTCAAATTTGATTTGACCTTCGACATTGTGCTACAATTATTATATAACATGAAGAAACCACACAAATACAAAGATCGAAAAGCACGGCCAATTTAAAGAAAATCATCAGTCAAAAAAAAAGAATAACAGCGCTGGGATTAGAACTTCCAACGTTTGGCATTGTCAAATTTGATTTGACCTTCATTATTGTGCTACAGTTATTATATAACATAAAAAAACCACACAATTACAAAAACCGAAAAGCACGGCCAATTTAAAGAAATACGTCGGCAAGATGTGCTAAGAGGCAGCGGAAACTATGAAAAATGCATAAAACGATTTAATTATACAAAATAAGCACTCGACAAAAATATTACTTCCCAGTATACGCAGGGCGAATCGTAGAAAAAAAAATCTATTTGATATCTTTAAAGCTAAACTAAATAACGACGACCAAATGTTGATCAATCAAACGAGTCCATTGCTTTTCGATTACTTCCGGAGTGAATAATTAAATAATGCCGTTTCCGAGAGGCACACACACAAACCAAATGCTAAAAAACGACCACACACAAAATCAGACAGCTAAAGGATGTTCAAAATGAAATTGATCAGTTTGAAAAAAAAACAATTCTGAATCAATTGATTCTAGCCAATATTCCTAATTGTGAGCGTCTCTGATTAGAGGAAGGACTGTACTGCGCAGCATGTTTACAACAAAAAGTCCTACTCGGCGTTTTACATGAATTTCCGCCATCTTTTCTCCTGCATTTTCTAGATGGCGACATTCGGGTTTTTGACGTGCGGAAAATACTACATCTAGAAAATACTAAAGAAAAAAACGGCGCAAATTGAGGTAAAAGGCTGAGTAAAAAAAAGACAATAGTACCCGAAACTTACTGCGAAAATATGTAAATTACTTCCGAGTTTAAAACCTAACAAAAAGGCACTTGAGATCGAGGAGCGCGCGAAGGCATCGATCGATCAAATAAAACATATTTCACTTTGTTCTAATTAGGGTTTCATCACATTTTTAGTTGCCGTGCTTAATAAATCAAGAAGTGATAAAACACGATGCTAGTGTTGAAGGGCATAAAAACCCATCTGATCGATTTTTTCTAACCTCTTTCAATTTTAACAGTGTAGAATCTACTGCATTTGAACAAAGGAATGCACGATTACTCACGTACAGTACGTGACGTACTATCCTCAAATACCCTAGCGCAGTTTTATCGTGCGTAACTGATGTTGTCATTAACTTCTTGATATTTAACTCTTGGAGAGTTTGGGGCGCCACTATACGGTCTCAATTGAAAATTGTGGCAAATTTCATTAACTACTCCGCGTTTTACATGAATTTCCGCTATCTTTTCTCCCGCATTTTGTAGATGGCGATATTTGAGTTTTTGACGCGCGGAAAAACTCGAGTTTGGCTATCTAGAAAATACGAGAGAAAAAACGGCGGAAATTCACGTAAAACGCTGAGTATTAGGGTTGGCGTATCTGCGCGTACAATTCATGAGTCTTACGTTATTAAAATAATTCAAATTCGATTGTGTTGTCTATAAAAAATGCGAAAATCAAGTTTAAATTCTCCATGTTAGAAATACACCACTTCCTGTAATTACTTGCTGCAGCTTAAAAACGCTGAGAACGTTAGCCGGATATTTGAGTCGAAAGTTTTTTTTATTAAAATCAAACCAAAACGCACAGTGACCTAATTGAATATTGAGGGGAAGTGTTGAAGAGTCTCAACCGGATATCGACTCAAGGGTCACACAAAAAATAACTTCGTAGAAAAAAACTAACCATATCATTTCGATATTCAGTTTTTTTCTTATCGTATTTTGCTTCCACAAAAATTAATCAGTAAATAACTAACTTGCAACTACTAAGGTACATGTCGGTTAAATAATTTCTTAGCGAACCATAAAATCAGAGATAAGGCTTTGACGAGTTAAAATCGCCGTTCGTGTAGGTTAAAAAATAAATGATTGAAATATAAACACTGTAGTAATAGTAATGAAATATTCAAATGATGCATTCATTTTTTAACCTACACGAACGGCGATTTCAAGTACGTTAGAAAAAAAGTGTCTTCATACCGTATACTGGCTGGGCAGGATGAAAAATTGCAGACATTTTTCTAGAAGGCCTTATTTGAAGGCGTATAAAAATATTTTTAGCCATTTTAAACCGCGCACAACCTAGTTACTACCAAAATTAAATTCAGTCAACTAAACATTGAACGAAATAGCAGCCATCAGCTAAACGTGTTTTTAAAACACCGGAGACTTAATACTTTCCCTTCTCGACTAATTCCGATTAAAAAATAAAATAAAAAAGTAACTTCAAACTCAAACAGTAGTTGAAATGTCAACGACCGGAAATGAGGATAATCTAGAAATCCTCACTTTGAATAAATAATTAAATCTTCGTTTATTTGTTAAAAATTTAGTTAAATGGAAAAATAAACGAAAAAATAAAGGAAAGGACTCGACCGAGGAATTAAATCTTTCTTAACGTGCTTAATTAAAATAACCAACATTTCAATTTCATTGTTTTTCTTTCTTTTTTTATGCTTTTTGAATGAAACAAAGTCAGAGACGGAAGCCCTTGAAAGCTCCGACAATTTGCTATCTTTTGTTTAATGAAAGTCGCGTTTCTTGCCATTATTATGGACCGTTTGCCTTATCGTCACACGGAATTGGTCCATTTTTGGTACTTAAAATTAAAGATCAATAACAGTATTTCGTCGTCATATCGTTTACAAACTACAAATACAGAGGCTTTAAGTTAAAAGCAGGGAAATTGCATGAATTAGGATAAAATTCGCCTTGCTTTCAACTTAAAGTCTCTTTATACGGTAAAACAGTCCGAACTCCAGAATTCAAGAGCTATATCATAAAAATCCCAATTTTGCTCCATTTAAAAATTAAAATATTTTAATACAGTTGTTCAGGTGCATCTTTATCCGTAAGCGATATAAACCATCTTATCATGAGAATATTTTAGGGTCTCGTCTGAAAGCATAAACTCCGGCAAATTTGTTCAAATAACGCATACACTAGTGTACACAGGTTCAATGAAATTGGTGAATTAAAGTTTATTATTAGCAAAATTGATCTCGGCTAACTTTGTTGTACAAAAAACCTCTAATCCTGAAATTCTTAACTTTTCATGAAAAAAAATTTTTTTTCGTGTGTCAGAAATACCAAAAACCATGGCTACGTGATTAGCGCGGAGATAAAATATGATTTCCTTCAACTTCAATCTGGCTCAAAGAAAGAAAACCAAATTTACAGAAAACAGGTCGTGTCAGAGTTGCAGCATTGCCCCCTACCGTACGGTTGGGCGCAATCTTGACGACCGGAAAGCCGTCTAAGACATCCGAAATGCGTTTTTTGCATTTTCGGTTTGGATCTTCATGAAAAAAACGTAATAGGACAAGCGGGACCAGACAATGTCCGCCCTCTGGCCAACTAGCCCTTTTTAAATCCTCCCTACTTCAACATCGCGGAACAATTTGCTTCCTGTCATTACTACCTATCCTGTCCTGAATACGGTCACGCGTGATCGCGGATGAAAAAAAATGAAAAAAGTTGACTTTCCGCTTATCGGATATTCTTGACGTCCGAACTGCTTCGATATACTTTAGGACGCCTCATGATGTCCCGATGGGAGAGCCGCACACAACTTTAAAAGCAAAAACGGATTTTGAAACTTTCCTCAAAAACAATAATTTTTGTAATCGTATAATTTTGTTTTTGGTGGAAATGAAAATTTGAAATTGTTAACCACATCATCAAATTGGATATTTGTGAGGTCTGTAACTACGCAGCAAATTTGAGCCGCAAAAACCTATCGATTCCAAAGTTTTTTTGACTTGGCTAGGCTCAGCTCGCTCGAACTCAAAAAAATTTTTGGTTCGGCTCGCTCTAGTTCAAAAATATAAAATGTGAAAATACAAAAAATTGTAACTTTAGAAAGTCAGGTTACTTCTGGTTCACATAACGGTTTAGTATGTTTTGCCTGAAACCTGATAGAATTGCGCTTCGTTAGTATTTATTTAAATATTCCCAGTTGCAATAAGTAAATAAAACAAAAAAAATCTATAATCTTTAGGAGACGGGTTTTGTATGCTTCACTTGGTAACAATAATAAACATGATGCGCTAAATCCAATGTGAGTTATCCCTAAGCGGCCAGCGCAACTGACCCGTCAAATTTGGCTTTAGCCGAGTTTGATTCACAAAAAAAAAATTGCTAAAAATTTTGTGGAAAAATATGATTTTTAAGGACAATAGTTAGATGTTTGTTGTCTAAATTCTTACTATGAATGCGAAAGTTTACTTCTGAATATGATTAACATAAAACACTACTAAGGGACCATATAATAAGGTATTTTCCACGTTTGTTGTGTATTGAAAATATTTTTATTGGGACCACATACGCGTCAAAAAATCTTTAAAGTTCTAAAAAATCATATACACCACCTACCTGCTTAAAGTAACAGATAATTTATCTGCCTACGCACTACCTGCTTAGAGTAATAGGTCCACCTACCTGCTTAAAGGAAACACAAACATAGAACAAAAAACTGTTACTTTAAGTGGAACTGTTACTTAAAGTAGGTAGTGCGTAGGCGGAAAAATTAAATGTTACTTTAAGCAGGTAGGTCGTGTATTCCTCATTCTTTTCTGCTGATTCTAAAAAATGTTTCAAGAGTGGGAAATACCCTGTTTTCGAAAATTGAGATAAAGTTATTGGTAGGGTGTATCCCACTCTTAAAGCTTTCAAGAAAAAAATGTATTTTTGTGGTTTCAAAAATGCTTTTGATCTTGATTTTTTGGTATGTTATAAGGTCCTACCAATCGCCCTAAAGTCGATTTAAGGTCATGACATTATTGTAGACTATACCATTTTTGTATGGGAAAACATGAATGTTTTAGTTCTAAAGACAATGTAGTGCTGAATCCTCAAATGTGTATTTGCAATTCGACAGGAAATGCGACTAAAAGCGCTTTTGGCACAAGACTGCGAGTAAACGAATGCACTTCCTTTGCTGAAAATTAATTGCACAAAAAAATACTGCACAACTCAGCGTTATCACTTCCGCACGTAAATATTTACAAAATGCTAAAATGTAACAACTGAAATTTGCACTATTTGAAATAAGAAAGGAAAAACGCCATTCTTCTCGACGTCATAAAAAACACTAGAAAGTAAAAAAAAATAAATAAATGAAATTATAATATAAAATCGGGACAGAATGAACGGAATTACAATATTCTGATGAAAACCGGTAAATACAGTCCTTATTGCAACTAGGGCCAGAAACGGCCCCACTTTAGCAAATCGACCGTCCCTTAGGGAAGTGCTCTTAATGATAGTGCGGACTGTATTTAAGTCATGGCAAATACCATTGTTTTTTTTTTGAAAATTCAGGAAAAAAGATCTAGGCACAACTAACGTATTAAAACTGGGTTCGTTCAACGGCTTATCTCCAAACCAAAATACTAAAATCATTAGTTAATTTTTGAATGTAATAAAAAACTCAAAATTGAGAAAAAACTAAAATCATAAAAATGGGTCATTTTCGTTGCGCTCCTAATTCATTTCGGAACTAGTGTTTGACAAGCAAAAATAAAAAAATAAGAAGAAAAAAATATTTTCGTTTGTTTTTAATTCCTTGGCCCAAAGATTTACACATTTTGGTCAAATTTGTCGCCCACGGGAAATGAACCATTTCCTCGATGTCAACGACAGAAAAATAAAAAAATAAGAATATTTTTTGTTTTGTTTTTTGTTGTATTTCATCATTCAACTGTAACTTCGAACTGTAACGGAACTAAAAACTATGGAAAGTAACTGTGGGCCAAAGACAAACAAAATGGCATTTGAGTGACAGCAGTCGATCTCTTGTCTATGTGAATTTCCGGTGCAAAGACTGTAGAAATGAAAAGGAAATACTATTTAAAACCCGGTAGTTGAATAATGTCATCACGGCAAAAAATCGAGATACGCCTGGTCGACCTTGAACAATTTTATCTGTAAATAATACTTTAGTGTATGTTTACAGGAACAAATTTATTCATATTTAGTATAGCTTTCACAGAAGGTGAAAAGTTATAATTCCAACTTAAACCAAAAAACTGAAAACTCCGGGTAACAATTAATAAGAAAACTGCCAAAAAAAACTGAAAATTCCAAAAATAATCGCAAAACACGAACAAAAAAATTAAAAAACCGCATAAACACCAAAAACGGAAATCTGAAAAGGGCAAAATCCATTAAAACTATATGTTACAATAAATGTTAAACTAAATGTTCAAAATCCTGTATCCTCTATAATATACCGCGAGTTACCCTTCAGCGCCCTTCAGAGGGAGGGTAACTCGCGGTACATATAGAAAATTTATAACGGAAACTATAAACGTATGGAGTGTTAACTTACTACACTCAATATTTTAGGAGAACTTGTTACGCAAAAAAACTCTCGATGATAGTTTAGTCGAGTTGTATATTACTAATATAATATTGGAGTAGTATTATAGGGCAGCCTAAAATTTATAGGATCATACGCTATGATTCATAGCAGTTATCCAAATAACTTATTCTAATATGTTTGGTAAAAATGGATCTGGCTAAAAATAATGTTTAAATTGTTTTTACGCAGATTCGTATNAATATTTTAGGAGAACTTGTTACGCAAAAAAACTCTCGATGATAGTTTAGTCGAGTTGTATATTACTAATATAATATTGGAGTAGTATTATAGGGCAGCCTAAAATTTATAGGATCATAGGCTATGATTCATAGCAGTTATCCAAATAACTTATTCTAATATGTTTGGTAAAAATGGATCTGGCTAAAAATAATGTTTAAATTGTTTTTACGCAGATTCTGAGTGACACGAGCCCATCCATTGTCTAACCGCGCATTTCCGGTGAGCGGCTCAAAACCAAAAATATAGCCAGAGATAATATAAATAAAAAAATGTCAACATGTATAACTTTAATCATTGCCCAGCCAAAAAAAAATGAATCGCCAAATGATGGTCGGTTTGAGGTTTTAAGATCCGACCCTTATCCGGCGATAGGTTAAGATAATTCAACTCCTGTTAATATAACTGGTTAGAGGATGGTATAGGGGATTTGCCGAAGATCACATCGAGCTAGCTATCTCATCCATATAAATTGGTCTTTATTCATTTCCACCGTAAATAACCAAGGTCAACAGAAAAAAGTCGATATCAAAATGTTTGATCATTGCCGACCGAGAAAGAAAAAAATGTGCGTCATAATTTACGTTTTTTTTTCTCAATCTTCAAATGGCGGTATGTTACACCAGATGTCAAGTGTTGCGCGCATGTGCGGGCAGAGCAAATCGCCTTTTGCGTCAAAGATTATTGCAAAAAAAAGCCCCCCAAAAAAGCAAAATAAAGAAACGTAATTAGTTGCGCATGATTAAAGCACATTTTTGTTTTCTCGAGAGGTTTTAGACGATATGATACTGGCATTGACGCAATGATCAATGTTGATTGAAATTCCAATCGAACATGTTGATCTCCATTATCGACAAAATGGATAATTTTGCATTTTTTTCTTACATCGGATTATGTTCATGATCGTGGCCAAATAGTTGCATTTCATGATAATAAAAAACAGTCGGGTTAATTGATTAATTCACAAGTATATTTTTGGTCAAACAATGTTTATTTCTGGGGTCTGGTATCAGGGATCCGAGTTGAAATCACGACGAACCTACACAAAAAACAACTGGGTAACATGAAGACTAATCATATACGATTGCGTAATCTTTGCGTAAATTAGATCGTTGCGTTTTGAGATCTGAGCCCTTTACATACAAGTATTTTATTAGGTCTAAACAATTTGCCGGTGGTATTCAAATTAAAAATTTCGTCAATTATATAAAAATCATCCAAGCTAAACGCTCAATTTCCGTAGTCAAGTACCCGCTAAATAGACGAACACATGCTGCACAAGGGCCACCTAAATAACCATTTAAAGAAAATAATATTTTTAGTTGAAGTGCTTGAGCTAATCCAAGCGTATTGCACACTCGAGAGCATTCAAAGCACAATGGGCCGGGCTGAGGCAGAGCGGCCTACTTAAAAGCTGGATCAAAGAAGAAGTAGACCTCTTCGAACTCTACGACGAAAATTAGAACGACCGTGCCGGAATTAAACGGCGAAGTGTAACAATAACGCCCAAATAGATTTACAGTCATTAGGGCCAGCTGTGCGCTTAACCAAATTTAGCCATCGTTTATCAGTAGACTTAGATTAGAAAACCACGACATTTTTGGACAATCTTGTCTTGGACCCGCTCGAAGGTAAACGAAAAAAATGGTGGATCGGAAATTACACCAAGAAATGGTCTTTAGTCCTTACTCTTTTTTCGGAAGTTTTCGGTTCTCGAAAATACCGTCCGAAAAAGGAGCATCATCATCAAAAGGATCATTTTTCTATTCGAATGGCCCCATTTTGGCCAAAAAAGGGTCCGAAAAGGAGCAATCTTCCGAAAAAGGACCGTCCGAAAAATGAGTAAGGACTGTACTCGTTACCAAGCTAATTCTTCTAATAATTCTAATTTAACACCAAATGCTTCTAATGAACATCCTCGAGTTAAAACGACACATATAAAGTTTAACTGTAGGCTATTAACTTCTGTGGGACCGGCGCTCAATATGGCCTACAAGACCGGATGTGCCAAACGGTGAATTCATTATATATTTATGTGAGCATTTGCCCTCGCTATATAAGTATCATAATAGTCAGTAGCGTATGTCGGTGAGTTAGTTCAGTGGTGGAACATTTGCCCCGGGTGCGAGAGGTCCCGGTTTCGATCCCCGGACTCGCCTTTATCCCTTTTCTCCCTTACTGACATACACAAAAGCTTACATTTATCTTTCTAGATCTATTTTTCACAGATAAAAGATAAATATGTTGTATTCACGTACAGGTACAGTAACACAGTAATCAAAGCTGCTGAATCTATCCCTTAGAAAACATGTCTTCTCGCACAAAAAATCATAAAAAAATCCGTATTTTCAAATTTTATCCGTCTCAAAGTACTCAAAAGCCGGATCGAAAATCATCTCAAGTCACTTCCGATAAGTATATAGTTAAATCGGAAGTAGAAATGTGTCTAATCTACAAGTTGTATTTCTTTTTTTTTCTATATTTTTCGGCTGATCCGAACCGGTAAATGGCTCGGTCAATGGAGGGCGAGTTCTGTGGCCGGTGTCTAATCGGCACGTTGGCGAGCTTGCTTTGAAAAGCAAATCCCCCCAAAAGTAACACTCTATGTCAAATAAAAGAGAACCCCTCTTCAATCATGATACGAAGCAAAAAAAAAACGATGAACACTACCGATTTACAGAAGCTGCACTTGTTGAACTTGGAAATCTTTTAAGTCTGAAAATACTTAACAGAAAGCTAAAAAAATATATCTAGGCTAAATTGAGAATTGCTATCGTTTGTATGTTAGAAAGTTTATTTGTAAAGAATGTGAAAACTATCCAAATTTGAAATTAGAGTTTTTTTCTAGAGTGTTCTAGAACAACAAACTAAGTACACTCGATAAAAAAATGGAATTTTGCGTTAATTTCAGACAACTTATACGGGATTTTTGGTGATTTGATATTTTCTCTTTTCGCTTCCGAGTTAAATATTAAAACATTAACTATGGAGAAGGGAATAGAAATAGATTTAAAATCTAAGAACAATAAGTTTTTGATATTTAAAGCTCGAAAAGAATAATATTATATCGTATAGAAAGATCTAAAAATGAATATTCGCTAAACTAATTTGATTTTGACAATGCTTTGAAATGTGTCAAAAGTGTATATTCATGATATATCACGAAAGCAAGGTGAAACTCTGATTTTGACCTATCATTCAAAACATTTACATTTAGCTCACTCGATTCATTCCGTGGATAATGTTTACGCGAGTTCAAATTAGCAAAAAAAAATCGAAAATGAATAACGAAGGAAATCATTTTTTCCGCCGATTGACCAAACGAAAAGCAAATCGATAAACTCAAAGGCCACCACCCAAATCAGGTCATTTTTTTAAATTTTCGACTGAAAAAAATTTGCTAAAATTATAATTGTCCAAAGAGCTTTTATAAGGTCTTTTATAAAAAATCACTTAAGTTAATATTTTTATAACACTTTGGTAACTTCAACTGGTGTTAATTTTACCTTGATGAAGAAGATTATGGCGTGGAAACTCTCAAAATTTGCAGCTTTTCCATCTAGAAAATAATACGCATCGCGCGCGATCGGGGAAGAATTCCATCGCTTTTCTTTTTCACAATTACTTTTCTTCGTTTACATTTCTTTCATGTTTCTCTTAATTTACCTTATTAGCATTAAAATTATGGACGACTTTATTTTTATCGACATCTCTTAGTATTTAAAAAATTAGTTAAAAGTTTAAACTCAAAACTCATCAGAATCACTTGCAGTAGTCATCCCTTTTCAAGAGGAGGAATTAATCAGAATAAAAAAAAACGGTTCTAAGAAATTCCATTTATTATTTTTGATTGGTTGAATAATTAGGTGTTATTTCGATATTCAATATGAATTTGATATTTTAAAATACAAAATATTTTTAAATGCTCCTAACGAGCAATGAGAGAAACAAAGGCCACGACAAGCTTTCTTAGATTTTTTGCGGGGAGGGATGTGAATTTCTTGACTTTCCGTAAATTTCCGTGAATCATTTTTGCCATCCTTTTGCGTTTGCTTGATTGAATTTTCCACTGGCGGAAAAATCATTTTTCCAGTAAATCCGTGGTCTCAAAAACTTTCACGGATGACAGGCCCATNTAGCTCAAATTATAATTCTAGAAAATTTTTACTTTATAAGGGATTTTTTTATAATAAATTATTTTTATAGAAATTATAAAAATAGCTTTTTTCTCAGTCAAAAACACAAAAATGACCTATTTTGGCTTGTGTCCTTCTAAAATTTACACTATAAATTCGGGAATTTTTTTTTGAAAAATTGAGTGCTTAATTTGGAAAACGAAAAGGTACTGAAAGGAAATGTTTAACTTCGAGAACGAACAAGGTAAATCGTAAACGCTTGAATCGGCAAAAAAAAGTACCAACAGTCTTGAGAGCACATCGCAAAGCACCCATGCTTTAAAGACTTCCTCCACTTCCTTGACATGAAAGTACTCAACGTCCATCTCGAGCCCCAGCGCTACTGATCTTCCAGTCTACGGAAATTGATCAAAAAGACGGGGTGTTGCCGATCTACCAAGGACAAAGGTCACAAGTGTAACTTCCGTTGAACTTGGGTTTGCGGTCGGATGGACAAAAAATGAGTATTATGACGACAAAAGTATTTTTAATTTTTCGAGAAAATGGTGGTCATTTTAAAATCCTGTTGCCCAGTTAATACCAAATGACAGGCAATTTTAACTCCTGTTGACCAGAATATGCCATACGACAGTCATTTTTACACGCTTATTGTTACAGTTGATCACTAAACGAGTTGACACCTAACGAGTTGACAAAGACCTAACGAGTTGACAGTTTTTGGGCGTTTTTCGGGCAAAAAGGGGCAAAAGTGACCTAACGAGTTGACAAATACCTAACGAGTTGACAGTTTTTGACGAAAAAATCGGAAACGAAAGTGTCAACTCGTTTAATGATCGACTGTATAAGAGACAATTAAGTTTAAAACGGTGATTTCGCTATACATGTAATAAAAGGACATTTAGCAGAAAATAACGTTTTTTTAATCCGAAAACAAAATAAAACTTTTCATCTTGGACAAAAAAACAATAAATTGTAAAGCATTGACCAGTTGAAATCGCCATTCGTGTAGGTTGAAAAAATAAATCGAACGGCGATTTCAACTCGTCAAGACCTTATGTTCTTAACTCAATTTTCTGCAAATCAAACGAGTTGAGAGCGAAAGGACCAATCAGGCCACTTTTGCGTAACTTTAAAATTATTCTTTTCAGAGTTATAATTCCCTTTTCTAATTTTACCCAAAATTTGGACAGCATAAAAAAAGTCTTTGAAAGTTTATAAAACAATGCCTTCATGTGCACTGGTAAGTTTAACGAACAATAAAAAAAGTTCAAAAAACAGCTGTGTCCGGTGAACCTGAAGTTGGTCTCTTTTGTTACGATGCGGTCACATAACGTCTTTTTCGACGTCTTTCTCAAGAAACATCTGTGATGATATAAAATAATAATAGGGAAGTTAGTTTTTCAACGACAAATATAATATTTTTTCCATTGTAGACCATTTTTTTGTGTATTTCTATTCGTGTCCGAGTGCCTTTCAAGCGCAAAAAACCGATTCAAATTGTGGTAACTACAGCCGTACTGCCATTACTCATGTAATTGAACAATGTCAACCAAATTAAATAGAAAAAAAATAATAAAGAAGTCAGAGGCCGTTATCCGGAGTAACCCATCTGTGCCCGAAAAAAAACCCTTTTGTCCGCGTCCTTCCTGCTCTCTGAAAGGAAGCATTCCGCACTTGGAGAACAAAATCATTTTTTTTCTAATTTCAATTGTCGACTTTGGTAAAGCAGGAAATATTTAAGCGCAAAACAATAGAACTTTATATGTACGCTACATCTATATATAGTTTTTTATATTCCTGTTGGTTAGCCATGTCGCCGTGGTTCGGTCAAGTCCGGGTGGCGGAAACTAACTCGTCCTGTGTTGTATAGTTAGTCGACGTACAAAGTGATTGATCGAATAATAACATTGAGAAGTAGACTAGATTCTAAAATACCCGGTTCTTTAATAAAAACAGCCTACCACTGTGGCGAAATGTCAATCGAAGAAATAGCAATAAAAATCAATTATTACATTCGGGAAATAACATTATTATAAGTCAAACGAGAAAAGTTGCCACTTCTAGTTTTTGTATTCTAGAATCAGAATTAAAAAGTGGATTGTACTTTCCTCATTCGATTTATTAAGCAATCTAACCTATTAAGAGATGAATGACCTTTATGGGGTTTTTTATTTAAAAACTATAATTTTTTTGTTATCTAGACTCCACAAATGTTTGTGGTTTCCACACAAGCAGTACAATTTATGTATTCCGCGAAAGAACACGACGAAAAACACAAGGGAAGTCGAGCAGGAAATATTTAAGGCCAAACAATAGAATTTATACGTATGCCATACATGTAAAGTTATATATCTATATATATATATAAAGCTTCCCATTTTTTCGCTCAGTTGCGGTGGTTTCGGTCGACTCCGGATAACGGAAACTATGTCATCCTGAATCGCAGCCGGGAAGCATAGATATATATCCCCACAGTCGCGTTGTCCCCGTAGAGAAAAAAAAATCGTTTTTTAACTCGCTTCCTGAACTGTGCGCAATTCGTATCCGATTGTGACTTCCGCGGAAACCGAGTGAGCTTCTGCTTCTAGCTTTTTTTTTGCTTTTTCTTATAATAAAAAAGAGCCATGATATTTTTGTGTGCTTTCTTTCTTTTTTTTTTGCTCAATAACTCTAATAAACCCGGGATAACAGCGGCAGGACTATTTTGGCCCGGAGAGGATATGACAACATCCTTCTGTCATAGATCATTTATCCGCACGAGAGACAGAAGTAAGTAAAAAAGAAAAAATACGCTTTTTATCATTTCCGGACACAGTAATTCTCGTAGTATTTTGAATATGCTTTTTTGCCGTATAGTTTAATTTTCGAATGGTTGTTTAGGCGTTTCCAATAAAAATATGCAGATGTTCCAAAATTATTTTCCTGCGTCATAAAATACACAACATTTTTCATGAAAACGGTTCAAAACAAATTGTTTTGTCAAAATTTGCCCTTTTGATGTCGTCGATTTTTCCAAGCCGGATAAGGTAAAATATGGCTCTCAATTAATGTTAACTATGTTAAATCCAAAAGTTATTAAAGGCACTGTGTAAAACAATAGAGTTATTATTAACTTTTTACTGCAGGAGTAGTAATGTTTATTAGTTTTGGTCAATAAATGGTTCAACCATAAAAACGAAAACTCTGACTTGTCCACCAGCCTTGTGAGACGACTTTTAATGCGATATTTTTGATCCTAAATAGTTTCAAACAACGTCTCTTTTGGCAAACAACATAATAATCAAATACATGTAGAAATTTTCAAATTGTGTTCTAGATAAAATTCTAGATTTTTTAATAAAAGTTCTAACTTTCCAGTTCTATATAAATCAAAGGAAAACAAAACCGTTATTTTATGTAATTCTCCTTTTGCGTGATATTAATTTTCTAGAATATTTTCTAGAAAAAAAAGGAACTTCTTATGCTTGACTTATAATATAGATATGTACTTAATGAATGCTCTGATTAGATAATATATTTTCAAATCACGTTCTGTAGCAAAATTATTATTTTGGAAAAGTACTTTTTTTCCTTTAATACTGTATATACAAGTTTCATTACGAATCGGAATTTCGAATACTAAAAAAGTATATCTCGAATGAAGTAATTATTTATTTCCTAATTAAATTTTTATCTTTTTTATGTCTCTTATTAGTTTTTATAGTCAAATTGTTTCCGTTTCACATGAAATACACGCGGGCTGTATTTTATGGAAAGCTTATTTTTGTACATTTTCTGTTTTGTATTTTTTTTTCGTTATTTTTTCTTTGGATCTCTGAAGCCGTAATAAACCCGCGAAGCACCTGCCGTCAACCTAGTTAGTTATTATCGACAACGGAAGCGGAAGTAAATAAAGAAAGGAAAAATTGAGAAAAAAAAGAGGGCTACAAACTCAATTTCCGGCTCAGCTGCCCGGATGGTTGACGTGACAGGACGAAGCCATGTAAATTGTACTCCACTTTTTTTTCTATATTTTTGCAGTCTTTTTGCAAGAAATATACGAGCCCATCTGGTACGAGCCCATCTGGTACTCGACGGAAATGTCGATATTTTCTTACCTCAAACGTTACTTAAAAATAGGCCATCTTTGATATTTTCAAAATTACCACTTTTATTGCTTTTGTAAATTAAGAAAAAAGCTAAGGTTCACTGCGTAAGCACAAAAACGGTTCCATCGATGTGATTTATAAAATATATTTTGGCGGGAAATGTCAAATTAATTATGACTTACAAAACTACTTTTCAAGTTTCAAAGCTTTAATATCGAAATTGAAGTTTTTGGAGCGTTTCCTATAAACGCAATTTTTCATGAAAGCAAGGCTTTTCTTTAAATTCTCCTTTTTTTAATTCTCAAAGCCTTGCTTTCATGAACAATTGCGTTTATAATATGACTTACTTTACTGCGGCGTCCAAAATGAGTGAAAAGACTGTATAAAAATTTCCGTGCCGATTGTAAGCTTTTCAAAGAAAGGAATTTCAATAGTCCCGGGTAAGACACAAGTTATCAATCGGTTTCTTTTTTTCGGATAAGAAAAAAATGATGTCGACCGGGCCTAAGAACATGTTGATTGTAGCCAGTTATCGCAAAAAATGTTACTAGACTGCAAAAAAAAACGAGTGAAAAAAAAACTGTCCCCACGGTATGTATTCTTGATAATCATTTTTAAACGTTTTCTTCCTCTTTTGATAAGATTACGCTTCCCTCATGATATATTATAAAGGGAAAAAAGGTTCCCCGCACACCCGGCCCAAGCGGACATTTCAAGTTCGATAAGCGAACGCACGGAGGGGGGATAACGCCGATGTACCAGACGTCAAAAAAAATATTATAAACACACTGGACTCTTATCTCCACCCGTCCAATTTGTGACTACAGCCCCGTATTCATGATAGACTCATGATAAAAATTCTCTTTTTTAATGTTTTACTGACGCCAAAGCACCCCGCAGATAAGCGAGAAGAAAAAACCTAAAACAAAACTGTCAAGCGGAAAAAAAAGAGAAAAAAAATGAGTACCGTCGAGAATACATGTCGAGATAGTGCTGGCATGTCCTTCCTATGTACTTCCAACCTCCGTTTTCAGCTATTTTACGTTTTGAGGGTAAATGGGCGCGTAAAAAAGATTTTACACGAAAGAATAGTTAGGGAAAGACTTGCACTGTGCAAAGTAGGGGTTTCCTCGGTTGCATAGGACGGTGAAATTCTGTAAAATCACTTTGTGACGGGGAATTGGGGCTTTATGAACTGTCCGCTTTTAGGTTATGGGCCATAGTGTTCCTGGTTATGGTTTTTCTTTGTTAGGAAAAAGTTCTTAGAAATATTATATACAATTAACGTATTGAAATATATTGCCTTAAAAGAGTGGTAGTGTAACTATCCGCTTAGAAGATTAATTGTATCTAATATTTCTAAGAATTGTTTCCTATCGAAGAAAAACCGTAAACACGGACACTATTAACCTAATATGGACAAATATACTTACACAACGTTCTTAATTTCCCGCCTTATTTTTAATCTTTATGAGCTATTATAAGATGTTTATGTTTGTATTTCCCGTTTTCACTTCCGATTTACAAATTTATCGTCCGTCTTGAGGTTACCGGTTTTAATATACATGTAATGAATAGGAAGTAATCCAATTTGGAAAATGTACTTATATACAACGCCAAGCTCTAGTATTCTTTGTTTTGTTTCGTTACGCAATTTTTGGGTTTTTTTTGTCATTTACCCTACCTTAGAATTCATAATGAATTTTCAGAGATTGCCAGTTTCTAGTTTTGGCACCGCAGTTTTTCGGTGACGAATAAAAGTTTTTCGGCGATTTTTCCCCCGAAAGACTTTTTTGACAAATAACTTCAGGGAGAACATAAATTCATTATAAGGTCATAGTCTATGACTCATAGAAAAAAAGTTTTCTTCGATAAAATTTCACCAAAACGACATAATCTTGGAAAAATCCGCGTTGGATTCGGAATTTGACCGCGGGCAGTCCGTATAAGAATATTACTTATTTATTATATTTGTATTGGTACCCTTCGTGAACATTTTTTTCAGTTTAAAGATACATAAATTACTATACTATGGTGATTTTAAATCAAACTCAATTACTTTGTAATTTATAGGTTTGTCGAGTCCAAGGGTTAACATAATATTGAGTCACATTTTCGTCACAATTACTTTTCAAGCTACTTCCAGATTAATAAATCAATATTTTTATTGCCTGATAAAGCCTTTATTGCGATGATAATCAACGAATTTTTCACGAAACAACAACAAAAAAAAATAAATGCTGCTCACCGGAAGTAATTTATCTTGATTAAAAATTTAGTGCATTTTTTGATGTTTGGAATCATAACAAGCTGTGAAAACAGGGACGATTTGAACAATAGATTTTCGCATATTGTTTTACAACCCCAAACCTAATTTCTTTGAAAAACCTTTCCTACTCGGTGTTTTCTACTTACTTTTTTTTATTTTTATTTTTAAACTTCCTACTGTTTTTTTAATATACCACTCGACATATGTTAATATAATAATCATCAATAATTCATTTGCCGAGTGTTATTTTCATATTAAACGGGCTTTAAATACATGATAACGTATTCATGATGTTTTCTAGAAAATAAATTTTTTCTAGAATGCTTAATATATCGTGTGTCAAACCTCACAACTAGCCCATTTTTTATTCTAGAATTGTGAGACAGAAAAGCTACGACATTCTTCTCCCAATGCGTATTAATTTCTAGAATGAAAAATCGGCTAGTTTTCAGGTTTGACACACGATAGGTATATTCCTGTTAAACTGGCCTTGAAATCCGCAATATAACAGAACGAACAGAAAAATATCTTCAAGATAACGAAAAACAGGATAACATCACAGGGGTTGTAGAATTTGTCGGGGAAATTTCTATTCAATTCGTCTTAGAATGCTAGGAATAAAGCGTGGAGACGGAAATACGAGCAACATGGGCTGTAAATTAGGGCCAATAATAAGCTGTGAAAATGGGAGCAAATTAAAGCGAGTGATTTGTTAATGTTAATTTGTAGACATTTTCCTCTTCGCTCATTTTGTGTGATGCCGCTTGATCCCGATCGTCCAGTTAAAATATATAGCGTTTCAATAAACCCTGACAAGAAAGGTGCGCATCAAAATACGTGCTTTGAGAGTTACTTTTTATGTCGAAAAATTGCCAATAAAAGTATATTATATGGGATTTGAGATTATGGAGTTGGTTATTGGGTGAGGGGCTAGCCTTGAAGTCGAACTTTTATTTGTTGACATAGTTTTATGGATTGGTGATTGACCTTATGCGATCAATCCAATTTTCTCTAAATTTAAATTCTTTAAGACCGAAATCGAAAATCTGAGCGATGAAACTACTTCAAATGAGTTTCCGGCATCTAGGGAAACACGCTCAAATGGTATTGCTTATAAGGTCATACCATTGTTCTGGGGAATAATTCCAAAAAATCTACCAAACCGTGAGAAAAACAATTTTTCTAGCTAATAAGCATGCTTTTAATAGTTCGGGCACCGCCGTCTTTCGGAGAAAACGTTTTTCGGAGAACTTATTTTGTAAATAATATGTGTTCAACAATTTTTGGTAAATTTCATGAGAAGACCACAAATGCATTAAGATTTTACCGAAAAACGTACCCTCCAAATTGGGGGGTTTTCGGAACACTGGTTTGGCCGAAAAAACTTTTTCACCAAGTGTTAGGCATAACATCACGCGATTACCAGAAGCATCGTTAAAAATCAAATAAAATGGTCAATGTTTAATTATTCTGCATTTTTTGCCATTCATTTCTATCTTTGAAGATTTTAAATATATCAAAAAAAATCATAATTATGTACATCAGCTAAACTGTTTACAAAAAGGTTATCATCTATGTTCGGTTATGTTAACAATTATATATTGAATATTTACGCGTCGATTTACAGAATTATTATTAACCGGAAACATGTTAAATTTATGACTCTGACGTTTTCGGTGAAAATACAAGCGACCAAACATGATACAGAAACAATAACAAATAAAGGACAAAAAATAAAACGATGCTATAAAACTATGAATTGTCCCACAGATTTAAACTCGCGTCGTGGCCAATGAAAAATATCCTATTCAAATGATTTTGAAATCAAAATGATTTTTTTTTCACTACAATTGTAACATTCCCTTCGAATATTTCCGTATGTTTCATAAAGCTGACGCAATGTGCCCTTTTTGTTCAATTTTTCGTCACCTTTCATTTTTCTTGAAAGTTTTGAAAGATAACGGCGCACTGGTGTATAATAAACCGACTGTGCCTTATTATGCAAACCCCCCGAAAAAGGGTATGATTATAGAATACAGCAAGATAATGGCGTAGTCCATTACATATAATTTATATTTAATGGACTGCGCTATTATCTTTCAATACTCCATTATCCTCATATAATAAAAATGTATGTAACAAAAATGTAGGAAACAAAAATTGCAAGTTAACGGCACGAGCCGAAAAATTTGAAATATAACGGTTTAAAACATAATGGCGTAGGGGGTGTATCTATAAACGGGTTTTTTATAATTCAAAACAAAACAAAAAATGAGACCCAGACGATTTTAAAACAACAAACCCTACTTCATGAATTTTAATTACGATTAATATGGCTTTCCACTGTCAAAATGAAAAAATCACAGAGTAACTTTAGGGGTGGAAGGCATCAAACGGTTAAAAGAGGTGCCCTGGCAAGACACCGACACCCAAAACTGATTGATACGGAGCGCATTACCAACACGATCAGAAGCGGCTTTACTTTATGTTTTTTGGATGACCGAACACAGTAAACACCATGGCGAGAAGGATATTTACTTTTATCCAAAGAAACTGTCAATAGCAACCGCTGTCAGGAGCAAAAAAAAATGGAAAAAACGTAGAAAGGCTTTGATTGAACGAAGTATGAATTATAGAAGACCGAAAAAAAATTAAAAGAAAATTTTCCGCCCCGTGTGTGTGACTGTGTCATGAAGAAGACAAATTAGGCCTGAATTGAGCCGATTTGAATTCAATTAACATTTTCAATATAAAAGCCACGGCTTTTAACTTGAGACTTTTTTTACTTTTTACGTTGGAGGGTTAATGCAGCAGGGTTTTATTATCATAATTTTGAAAATAAGGCACCGTCTGAATTGCTCTTTTTTTCTTTTTGGACGGAAGGGTTATTCGCCAAAATTCTTACTTATTACTAACACTACTCAAAAAGGGAAAAATTTCGTCGGATTACCCTTTCGCCCACAAACAAAACGATTCAGACGGTGTCTAATATAATAAACCGCTGCTCTAAAAATATATTACAATGGTAAGAATCGAACCCATAAGTGACGGTTCATAACATTTCTCACCAAAGAGTAGACCAATCGTATTTATACCTAAGATTCTGAACAAAAAGTGCCACAGAAGTTCTCAAAAACGGTTGTTGGAAAAAAAAAAATGTCAACCCTTCAACTTGAGACAATTTGTCATAATTTTGATTATAAAGGATATGCAAAATTTAAAAGGCAGAAAAATGAAAAAAAAGTTGCGCTGGGCGGAAGAAGGAGGCGGGCTAAAGTTATTAAATGCAATCGATTGATTGAAACTTGAAAAAGTTATATTGCAAATTTATAACCCGTCGCTCCCTCCACATTGCACGGTTTGAAGGGTTGTTATGTTTTAGTTGTCCGATTTGGTGGCAGCGGTTTTTTTCTGCCAAAAAGAGTTTGGAATGATTTTTTTTTCGTTTTACACGCGAAAACGAGAAAGAAATATGGAAAAGCTAAAAAGGGGCTAAAATCGGAGCGGATGTTGAGTGTGGTAGCTGAAAATGGTCACATCCGTTTGTCAAGTTGAAAGCGTTAACGCCCAGCGTTTCATCCATTTTTTTATAACTTTGGAGCCTAGGACACACACACACACACAGGCACTAGACTTCTTTTAAATGAACCACCGATATAACCTGTCAGAACAAAAAAAAACCGGGGTTGTCCAGTAGTTAAAAAACGGTTTGGCGACAGTGACCGGATCTTCCCAATGCCACACGGACGGCGGGGAAAAGTCTTTCGGTAAGTTCAATTCGATAGGAAGCACATACTGTACAAGAAAAAAACTCATTTATATACTACTAACGCACACACACACTTTGCTATTCTCTCACCACCGAGCTGTCTAGTACGGAAGCAAAGTCAATTTTTCGAGCCTTAGCGTCTCGCGAGCACAACTATACCCACATATCTCTCCTACTATACACCCCGTATACGGGCCGATGACCGTGTAAACGATTGGGCCTGTACCGTGCGTCCGTCCCCCCACGACTCACATGACTCATTTAGCCCACTTCCGATTGGATGTCGCGACTCGTTTCCGGAGTCTCAAAAAGCCAGGGAAATAACGAGATAACATCGGACGAGCAAATATCATATGAATTCAATGCTGGCCCTCACAAAAAAGAATAATAAATAAACGAAAGAAAATTAAAAGTTTAATTTCGTTGAGTTGATATTGTTTCCCATTCCCACAAATTGTCCATTCATTGGCGAAAAAAAAAATTTTTTTTTTGAATTTTTGCCCTTGAAATTACTTTAGGAATAATATGGGTAAATTTGCCGGTCAAATTTCCGATAATTGATTAAAAATTAACTTCTCTAACCAAGGTTGAAGAAAACAAGTTCTCTGGCTGTGCGATTTTTCTTTTTTTTTTGGAAAACTTATAATTTTGAAAAAAAATGCGTACGCGATGGGACTATTTCAAACATATTTTTTAAACATACCTTGAGCTGCGCTGAGGAGTTCCGTATTTCCCAGCCGTTGTTGACTATTTCCCATTGATCTGGCTAGACACCAAATTTTCACGTTATTTCACGTTTTACCCGTTGGGATTTTTTGTTTAAATTTGGCACCAAATGCACCAAATGTAATCAAATCCAATCCTCATATCTCATGCTCTAAATTTTCGTGTCCTTTTGCGTTGCTTCGGTCTTCCGAAATTCCGTCAATTCTCTGCAATAATGTTTTCTCTATTTTAATTTGTTTTTGTTATTCAGATTTCAAAAATTTCACAAAAAAAGAAAGACTGTTTTATTTTCTTATTATTTGGAAAAACGTTTTTTTTATTTCTTGGCTGTGTCGAGTGAGAGGCTAGGGCTTGAAGCGTTTCTCGTTTTTTTTCTCTGTTTTTGTGTTTCTCTCGGGCGCTGGCGAGGCGAGCGTTAGCCTGCTGGATTGCCCAAGCCTTCCGGTTGAGCCTGCCATGATTACCAAAGTCGCGTCATCGCCCGCCCCCACTCTGTCTCTATGGCCCCGTTGTCGCGTTTTTTTTTTGCTTTCCTTTCTTCTCTTTACACACTTCCGTTCGCCCTATTCATTTCGATGTTCCCCTTTCCCGTCGGACTCATTTTGCCATTTCAAAGGGGGCCTATTGTCGGCCGAATCAGAAAACAAAAAATGTATTTTTTTGTAAAGAATGTAATAAGAAAGGACTGTCTTTTGAGGGAAATTAGCAATTCAATCGTAAGGAATTTTGTTAAGTCAGCTTTTCGTCAAATAAAAAGAAAAAACCGATGGGGAAGAAGTCCGGGAGAGGAAAGCTTATTAGGATAAAGGGTAGGTTATATATGGGAAACCCGAAGCAACTTTTTTTCCTCCAGGAGGGATGTGGTGTGCAGCGAATCCTGTTGGGAAATCCGACGAAGGAGATGGGGACTCATATTATGAGGGCAAAAAATGTTGCAGAAACGGGAAATGCTGGAAATCTCTCCGGGTTAAACTTCAAAGATATAAATTTAACGCTACGTGAAGAAATGCAGTAAAATTATTCTCATATGACCCGTTTTCGGTACACAAATATTTAACAAACGATATTTTTAGATATAACTGCTAGATCTGAAAAGGGAGGTATAGCCTCTATTCCAATCATGTTTTTTTACCAAATTAGAAATTGCAATTCGCTACTGAATCACTTTTAAATTAAACCGATACTTTTCTCTTACGGTTCTTAATTGGACAATGGTCCTTACTGAGAGTAGGGACTGTACGAAGCTTTTGATTACGTACGTGTTAATAAGTTAACATGATGGGCGAATAAGTTAACATGGTTTAAGTTATACTATAAAACATAAAACCAACGCATAATTTAAACCAATGTGATGCATGTAACAAATCTACTATGAATCTTTCTCATGGAAATTCAGACTGTCTTATAAATAAATGCTAGTATTTATAACAATCGCTTTAAAAATAGATGTCCCCTATTTTTGTTCGACCTCTTTTTGGGGGGAATTGAAGTTACCAAAACTAATTGAGCATACAATCTTTCAAATCCTCGTGCCAAAAAATACAATTAAAAATAGACCTCAAAATGTAGTTTGGATTACTTGGTATTGATTTTATCAAAAGTTTTCAGTTTTGTTAGTCTCAAAATAGATTTTTACTTAAAATTATTTTATGATATCAAAAATTATTGCTCCGCTGAACCGCTACTTTTTAAATTTTATAAAATGCATCAAGATTGGCCTAAAACATAATATATGAGTACATATTATGTAAAGGTATTAGTAATAATACACATATAATATGTCAACTTTAAGTAATACCGTATTACATAAAGTTGACATATTATATGTGTATTTTTATATGTAGGTTGACATTTTTCCGCAAAACAAAGTTAGGCAAAAAATATTTTTTTTTGTGAATTTTTGGTTATTGAACAAAAAAATGAGACTTTTCAGACTTTTCTGCACGGAAAAAAAATAGAATTTTCTGAAACTCACAAAAATGATGCAGTTTTATGCGTAGATTACGTAGGTGAAATAAAAAATTTGAAAGAGGAGACGCGTTTTGACGCTAGAGAGCAATTTAGGACCCTTCACTGTAAGCCTTATTCTGACGTCACGACCAAATTTTTTTTTTGAGAAATTGTTGATGACATAGTCTCATTATCAGACTCAAAAGCTTGGGTCAGTCTATTATATAAAACCGTATTTGAAATAAATAAATCGTGAATATTTTTTTTGTCTCAATTTGTGTTTTGTGTGATCTTTGCGTTCACGAACTGCAAAAAGACGATAAAAATGTTCCATTGTTTAGAATTTCAAGCAGAATTGGCCGCTTCGCCAATTTTCAATGATAATATTTAGGAATAAAAGCTGATGACGTTTGCGACAGAGTAATTTTGTTAGCTGAATTCACTGTCCAGTAGGCTATGTCCGGAAAAAAAGCCTCAAATTATATTTCCTTCATTAGTGTCGCCGATTTTCGCCCGAGCGCTTATGCAAAGCAAACAATGTTGATTGTTTCGATTTAGGTTATTTGGGTTGAATCCAAAAAAATGTAAAAAGAAGTATGTTGACCTTAAATTACATTAGTTAAATTTACATATAAAACGCATGGACGCACTAAATGTATGGCTAATTTACGAACCTTGAAAAGTAACAATTTGTAAAGCTTTTACGTTCAAAATAGTCCCAAATTGGTTGTTTTGGGAGGAGGACTGTACATTATTTTATACACCACCTAACCATTTGACTTAACACCATTTGGCTTAACAGTTTGCATTTGACTTAACAGTTTGCAGTTGAATTAACACTTTTTTTGTCCTTTTTTTGTCTTTTTTTTNAATTCTGTGTGTTTCAACCTAACTCATCGCCGTCTATGCCCCCCACAGCGTTCTCAAGTAGGCCAAATTTTAGTTACTAAAAACGACAGAATGCACCAGATACGTAAAATCAACTTTTTTGACAAAAATAATAATGACCGCCTCTATAGTGGGCATACAGTAAAGAAAATCTCATTATTCAAAACTTAAAATTTATATGAAAAAAATCGATTTTTCGGTGAAAAAAGTGGAGAAGCCCATACAAATTAAATCCCAGAACCCCTATGCGGCAAAACCATGCTTCGAAAAATCCTTTACGCTCTTAGTATTCGTCGGCTACTCATATTTGAAAAATTATGAAATCATGAAATTGTTTATCTGGTGCATTCTGTTTTTTTGAAATCTATTTTTCTCGTATTTTTTGGGAAATATTGCAATATTCGTCGTTTTAAATTTCGAAACCGTCGATTTGTTAAATCAAACTTTGTATGTTAACTCTTTAGACATAAAAGATGATAAATATAGTGCATCGGAATAAAAATTACTCAACGAAAATAGTTTAACAAGCAAAATACCATCAGAAATAATCCCAATGTCAGCATATACTGATACCCGTTGAAGTTAAAATTTTCTAGATTTTTTGCAATTTATCTATCCTTATGAACTTGAAAACGCCGTTTATAGCTTTTATACGCATTTTACTTGATATTAGTGTGCCTTAAAACGAAAATTTTGATTATGTTATTCCTAAGGTGGTTACCACTCTTAAGTCAAATGGTTAGGTGGTGTAGATTATTTTATAGAATTATTGTTGTCACAAAGAACTTGAATTCAAATGCTTATAAATTATAGCACTGTACAGTATCCCGTTATCGTTAACTTTTTTCCTCTTTACAAACGACCGGTATCAGATCTACCGGTGCCATTTCCGGTATTAACCACAAATATTTGTTTATGTACAAATGACTTGCTGATTTCGATCATTGTTATGCTTTTGAATTCAAAAAGAGGAAAGAAACAAAGGTATAAGTGTGTCTGCCATCTGGACACTTTGCATTTGAAGCACCTTAATTGCGATTTTCGCGCTTGATATGGCACAAGGGTGAGGCAATATGGAAAAGACGACCGCCCGTCTGCTGGCACGTTAAAAGCACTGTACGTAGTCACACCTGCTGACGTAAAAATCGCTTCATGTCAGACCGCCACAGTTCGAATTGGTAGAAAGGACAAACAAGAAAACTTCTCATGTAATATGAATAAAATAGTGAAAAAATGTATCGCCCAATTACAGGGGAGCGTCAAGTAAGGGTTGTTATTTTGGGCCCATCTACCCTTACTTGGCGTGCCCTCACTTGTTTCCCTCTATACTTTTGATGATCACAAATTTTATAAAACAAAGCGTAAAAAGACATGATGTTATGTGTAAATTATGATATTTTGCAATAAAATCACAAAATTTTACGACAAAAATGACGAAATATTATGTTCCTGTAGCATAAGTACGTAAAGATTACACTCGATAATTCTAGAATGTTTATGAGTAAAATGTTTGCACGCCATACAATCACTGTATTACAGCGTACATTTGACAGTATGCGTCCTTAAATAATATGTCCACAAAAATCCTCTTTTTCATTTACTTTTATATTCATAATTGAAATTCACGCTCAATGTTACAAAACTTGATTTATAGACAACAATTCAGACGCTACGTCACTTATGTAATATTACCCGGTTCGATTTCAACATTAACAGTCGATATCATACGTTATTTTATACGTTATAAATTATACCAATTCTTTCTTATGAATCACAAGTCACGATTTTAAATCAGTTCGAGGAATCAGTTCACTAAAAACCAAAGATTACACCTTTAATTATAATGACAGCAAATTAATGCGGCCGATCAATTAGATACGGATCTAGCTAAATGTTATAAAATTTTGACTTTGCAAGTTTCATTTAACTATTAGCAATACGTCGATAGTCTCGTTTTTGAAATGTCACATAAAGAAGGCTGTATTACGAAGCTCCGCCGAAGAAGTTTCAGTTCATACCTCCTAGTGATTAAAAGTTTTAATTTAAAACTATGATTAAAACACAGTCCCGACCTTCGTGATGAACATATTGCGTTTTCGAAAAACGTGCAAATCAGGTCATTCGTGCACATCAAGACAGTCGGTCATCATGGTACATTTGTTCTGTTTTGTTTAACTGGTTTTTCAGACAATTTTTTAGGTTTGATTTTTTGGATTTAAACATTTTGGGCCCAGGGAAAATTATGGAATCTGTATTTTTAATTTGGTAATAATTTAGCATTTGGTAGTCTAGGCAGCCTCGTAAATTTTGCTCAAAATGTGCACAGACGGTGCCAATTTTTTGTTTTACATTCTTAGCGGTTTTTCCAAGAAAACGTTTTTCTATCTTATCGATGATAACGTTTTTTTTCGTAAACCTTTATTGGAGTAAACATTTTTGGTGGAAAAATTTACTTCTAAAAAATTGAGTTCTATAATAGTTTTTGGTCCCGTATATATTACCAAAAAAAAACGTTTTGAGGAATTTCTTCGAGCAAATTTATTGGCTGGTACTGATTTTATAGTCAGAAAAAGTTTACTTTTACTGCAAATCGTGTTTTTCCGCGCTTTTATCCCGTTCGTAAACAAATTCCAGTTATTTGCCGAGCGGTAAAATTGCGACATTTTCTTCATAAAAACTTCCGTGTTGAAGTATCTTT
>SCLG01000064.1:199489-220821 GCA_004367875.1 Oikopleura albicans
TCTCAGCTAAAAACGGCCAGATAAGAGCAACAGCGGGGAATTGCGCAATACCCTTATGTTATTATCCAACGAGAATTCCGGCCAGATAACGGCGCACCCGGTGTATGTTAGTTTTCGTTCAAGTTTCATTTGCACCAAAACTGCTCAACAAATAAAAATAACTTTTCAAGCGTATATTGCCGGTTGATGCCATCAACTTGATGGTCAACTTAAACACTTAAAAATATAACAAATTCTATCAACTGTCCCTAGACATAATTGGCGTCTCATTATATGTATAAGTTGTTGTGGCGTTTTTATTCTTCACTTCTTTTTTGACGTCAACATTGCTCAACGCTACCTTGCCCGTTGGTACAGTCAGTTTAACATTATATTTCGCTTTACACTTTGGCTCATCCCAACATGGCACCGATCGACGTGCGCTAGTTGGCTCGAATTGTGTAATGACTGCATAACCATCTTGACATTTTGTTCGATAAAATCCTTCCAGAGCATCATTATGATATCCGTAATAATCAATGACGATCGAGCCCTTGCCCTTTTTGGCGGGCTTTTTCAACGTTAGCGTCAAAGTTTCGGTTTCGGCACAAACGGTGACCGCCGCACTTTTCCCGTTTACTGATACAGATTCAATATCGAGCTTATTAGGATTCGAAATAAGTATTTTGGAAAATTGAAACTGTTTACAAGGGACCACACCTCAATTCACGTCAATTTTAAATGAAATCAATTTAAGCGGAATAAGGTAAAAATACGCAAAAAGACGCCCTCGGACTGCATGAGCGTGCCTGATAACAGCACGAGCGGGAAATTTGGTCATATATATCCAAAAATATGGAACAAAAAAAAAACCCGCCCGATAACTGGACGCCTGATAACTGCGCACCCGGTGTATTTCAACAACACAGAGTGCGCAGTTAACCGTCACCCTACCGATTAACTGCAACTTTTGCACTTAACCGCAAGTTTGCAATTTATCTGCCGCAGTGGTGATTGACTGCACACCCTGTGTACATATTTAATACCTAGTATAGTTAAAGACAGTCTTCACTTTTAAGTGCCCCGTATTAAACAAACAAAGAAGTCCAACAAAAATGTTGAAAGTAGTCGATACTACTATCGTTGATAGAAATTTAAATGAAATTGGACGACTAGACAAAGTCTCATTGATCAATTTTGCCCTACTTCTCCAAAGTGTGTCCTGACGAAACGTATCCTAAATTTAAATGAAACTGAATAAAAAGATAAAAAAGGTTATTTACAGCGGTGTTTCCCGTTTTTTACGTATGAAAATAAATTATAGCAATCCTTGGGCCGAATTTTTAGAATAAAGAAATTGCTCAAATTTTCTAGATTTGTTAAATGCTTTTGAACGTAAAAATTAAAATTTTCATAAACGATAAAAAATATATACAAGTATTGATTAGCTAAACGTATGGTACGATTCTCAAAATCATCTTTAAAATGATCGCTGTTTTTATTCCCAACTTTAGATTTTTTCTGAAAAACAATCCGGTAACCCTATTTGTTAAATTTAATCCAATATCAAATTATTTTGAAATCCTAAGCTCGACGGCATTCATTGAAATCGTCGAGGTCGACTCGACAACATCAACTTCAATTTCAACATTTCCTTTGAATTTGAAAGTCTCAAAGTTTGGTGTTAGATGTAAATTATATCTCTTAGGCACAACATCGGTGGGAAGTCTAGAAAACGGCTTTTTCGGCATAGTTTTATAAAAAAGATACTAACTCAAAAATAGTCTAGATCTTCTAGTTGATATATGAGGTTTCATAGCGGATGAATTACTCATGATGTTTTTTTTTCGCAAAACCCTCTCTGAATTATTTGAAAATGGTCTCAATAACTGGAAACATATCTATTCCCTAATAAAATATACTCTTGTATTTATAGAACAATTGTATGTTCAAACTGGGTAAATGGTGTTTTCAGCCTACACTCTGTATATTATTCATGTTTGCATGTAATTTTCAATGACACCCCCTAGCTATACCCCTTAAAAGGCACCCGCGTTCGATCAATGTCGCTTATATTTTTCCCTATTTAGATTTTATCTATAATTATGATTGAGCGTTTCTTACACCTAAACAAACGCTTTCTCATTGATAATAAAAATACCTATTTTTTGTACACTGGCAATAATCAATCAAGCGTTTAAATTGTTACCCTGGTATTTGCCAACACCATTATATTTCATAATCTGTTTTTACACATTCTGGACAACATCGAATAATTCGCTTGATTTTCAATAATATATAGTTTTTTGAAATATTTTACAAAAATATTTTTTTTTATTCTCGCAAGCAGAACGTAGTCCGCCGAACAAGAGCATAGAACATTTGGCGACCATAGGCCAAAGACAAGATACTCTGGACACGCGTTTAAGTATGATTTTGATTTTAATACTGGGATCGCTACTTGTTTTGGATCGGATCTTAAAGACAATACAGCGACCAACTAGCAAACTTACCCTAGCAATAAGTTGAATATGTTCACATAGTCAGACCGTTTTCTAAGGGTTCACGGCCTTTAAATCGTGTTTTAAATGTTTTTTTCGCCGAATAATAGCCAAATGTTTCAATTTTAAAGATTTTATTTTACATGACCCCCTTTAGAGTCAATACATGATTAGTGCAGACGGTATTCATCTGAAACCGTCTGCTTATCGTGTCTTAGATAAATTACTTGCCAGCTGAGGGAAGCCCATATATAATACAGTCCTGTCGCCTTTTTATTGACACTTTCGCATGACTCATAGGGCCTAAAATCTGTCAAAATATGGGAACATTTTCGCAATTAAGGGCAGAAATAGCCCACTTGCACGCGTCATCATGACTCATCGGGCCAAAATCTGTCAAGAAACGGGGTTTTGTCAAGAAAAAGGCGAAAGGACTGTACGCACTTCTCAGGGGAACTCTTCAATTGGTATGCGCGATCTTTTCGTAAAAAAACATTTTGTGGTACCAAAAGTTCTTTTGGTAACAATGCTTCTTCTGGTACCACTGTTCTTTTGGTACTAGAACTTCTAGTGGTACTGAAGCTTCTTTTGATACTAACTTGGAAGACATATTAAACTTACTGGCCAAAATAAATGACGAAACTATGCCCATCATTTTGAGGCATTGCTTTGAAAATTCAGAAAAAAAATCCGAAAAAACTTAAACAAGAAAAAAAGGTGTACCCTCACTTGGCCAAGCTTGGACAACATTTGGAACCCTAAAATTCATCACGAAGAAATTTAATCCAATTTGTTCAATTTTAATTTAAATAAAAATGTCAACTTTTCTCTTTCTTCTCTTTCTGAAAAACAAAGAACAAAAGTTAGCAATAAAGTCTAATAAAATAGTCAAAAATTGAAAAAGTCAAAATATAATAATAAAATCAATAAAAATTAATTAAATCAATGAAAATTAATAAAGTCAATAAAACCATTGCTGAAGCTATTTCTAATAAATAAATAAAAACATTCTTTAACATTCTTCAATAATCTCCGAAGTATCTTCCGGAGAAAACATAGCGGTTTCACCGTATATAAATTACCACAAAACTTTTTTTTTATTCATTCAGAATCATTCTGAATTTATTTTGTTCTAATATGCCGTTAGGAGAGATAAGAAATTTTTGGCATTTTTGCAAACTATTTTTTCTGGAGCCTTAACCCTAGACCGCACAGTGTAGACATATTGGTCCACACGGCCCTTATTTTGAAAATATCTCGAGTTAGGCGTATATACAGTAGATGTGCATTTAACGCCTTAAGGTCTTGTAATGACAAATAAAACTTGATTTAGCAAATTTAAGTCGCCAGCTCTTCGTCGCCTTGACTGTAAAACATAAAAGTAACAAAATGCGACGATTTTTGGGAAGTGGTAGTGTCGCGTTGTGTACACATCAATTGTAACTGCAATTTTTTGTGTTAAAACTAATGAACCGCAGTAGTTTTTGATAATTTACAGGGGAATTTACAGGTAATACTTCAGTTTAAGACTTGCTTCCCCTGTTTTATTTTTATAGAGTTTTTTGTTCGTAGTTATGTACAAATATATAAAAGTATTGTGCTCAAATAAAAGTACACAATGACAATAAGTAGATGTTTTTAGCATATTGTTGTAATTTTAACATGATGCTCGACAAGGTGTCTTTGATGCCTCAAAAATAGATTCCTCAAAACCGTTTAAGCAACAACATGATGCGCCACAACAATATTGGCCAGACGTGTAACTATATTTTATGTAACTAATTAAAATGTTAAATTGATTATTAAGCCTCCAACACTGGAATCCTACAACAATTTTCGACCACAAAAAAGGTGGTTTTATAACATTTATTCACCAAATTGAAAACAAAAAACAATTCGAAATTATTCAAATTTAAAATAAAACTATTGTGACCAAAGTAACAGTACTAATTATTTTCTGTCTACTGGCGGCATTAGGCTGCTTTGTAATCCATTTTATTCGGCAATGTTGCAAACCGTTGCGCTTGGTCCTTACAACTGTTCATAAATGATGTAAAATATCGAACAAATGGCTCGTCAAGTTAAATAAAGGAGGATCAGGACACACTCTACAGTTTCCCAAACACCAACACTATACCACCGTCGCGTCAAGAATTTATGCGAACACCGAGCATTTTGCAACAAAAAACTAATTGGTGAAAAAAACTGTTGTTTCAAATATTAAACTAACTGTTATATTTAAATATATTAAATTTTACAATTTTTTTGTTGCTGTTAAAAATTGATGTTTTTTTAATATGTTCGAATCACTATTTCTTTCTTATTTTTGAACTTTGAGAAAACTAAAGCAGGTTTTTGACGTTTCAAAATATAGTTTTCATTTTATGCATGTGCAGGCTGCCAGATAACAGCATAGGGCGTAGTCGTTTTTGATAAATCGGAAAAAATCTGCATTTCAAAAAAAAAAATTCCATGTTTAAATTTGAAAAATAATGATTTAGGGTTATTAAATCTTTATTTTTTCAAATTTTGAATTGCAATTTGGACTTATATTACAACATTATGGAAACACGTGTAATAAACATGACATTGGCTGATTTTGCGTACGTTTCTGTGGATCATTTTAGTACTTTGTTCAACTTCATGATACATTACAGGTTTTCTTGATACCATTCGTTTACAGGAAAAACTAATACCATAACTTGAAAACTATAAAACTAGTTTTTAAACCTACAATTTGTCACCTGTTAGATTGCCTGAAAAGGTCTCTTTTTGCCGAGGCAACTCATGGAAACTATGGAATGGTTGGTTTTATTTTGAAAAGGCAGGAAAACACGCTGTTTAGTTAAAGCTTTCAGAAATGCTGGATAAATTCGTTCCGGGAACGTCCAGTGCGCTGTCAATGTTGTTGTCTTTGTCAACAATAAGAACCCATATTCCAATGCATCCCACTAGGTAGACAATGAACAATAGTGAAAGTAATACTGTTGCTACCCTTTCGCAAGTCTGAATTGTATAATTTTTGATTACTGTTATATACCACCTGCCTAAGTTAGAGAGGGCGTAGGTTGAAACCCTCACCCTAACAAACTGTTAACATACTTGAATTTTGGTACTTGAATGTTATCAACTTACTTGAATTTTGTTTACCAAGTTGATTTGTGTTAATATACTTGATACAAACTAACGTGAACTTTGTTAACTTACTTTATAAAATTCAAATGGTTTATTGTTAGTTATATTTGGTTTCCTTGGTTTCTTTTAAAATATGATTCTGTTGTAAAACTCCCATGCCTCATATCCTTACCTTACAATATTGCCCCATAAAGGTCTACCCGCTGTTTACGTGAATTTTATAATTTTAAAATATTTTTAACTGCAACCGACATACTAGGAGAAATGACATAAGAGAAATTTTTATTCAACATACTGTATGTAACGTACCTTTTTTTCAAGATTTCTTAAAATGAGGACACCAAGTGTGAGTCCGGTAACGGCACCACCAAGATGCGCTGCCCACGATATACTGCTGCCGCCCGGACTATTGTACCTTTTGATCGACATGTAAACTTCCATGGCTAGATAACTGCCCATAATCAGCAGTCTCAAAAGTGCCATTGCAATATGCATACTGTCCGAGTTGAGTATGACATTGGCAATAACAGCCGACATTAAGCAAAAATCACCACCACTTGCACCAACCAAGCTTGTGTCCGGAGTTACGATAAGCGCGGTGAACGACCCTACAATAACGCCAATACTATACAGCAAAGACACTCTCAGGTAAGATCTTCAAAAATTGAAACAAAATATCGTTTAATAAAACTGAGTTTCACACATTCCACCCTCACCTTCGTTGATATTAAAGAATCTACGCCGAGGCGCCGTGCGCAATTACTAATTAAGAAAAACCACCGTTTTTTCGTAAAAACGTAATTTGGCTATAAGACGTAAAATTAAAAAAAGTGGATTGTAGTGGGCTAATCCAGTTTTGGCTCAAGTTCACCCTGTCACGTGATAAATTTATTTGGTTATAAAAATTTGGTGGTTATGGACTATTTTTTCTCTTGTATTAGAGTTGAAAACTTTAAATAATTAATAAAGAAAACTTTTAAGATTTTTGAAATAACTCGTTAAGATACCTGCGCAGATGATTGAAAACCAAAATTAATCATGACGACTCTGCAGAATTTCAAAGAAAACGTTTTTTTTTCAAAAAAAAAAACAACGGCAGAAGATTTTAAATATTTCGTGAAACGTTTTTTGCGTTTTCTTTGAGAAATCATTTCTCAGTGTATGTTTTTCACGTTTTAAGAGAACCTACTCTTATAGTCCCGTGTGCATACTCAAGCGATATTCCAATAATCAATTGCATGATCATATTTCCGAGTAAATGTTCCCAGCCAGCATGTACAAAGCAGTAAGTATAAAACCTCCACCATTCCGGGTGAGAGATATTCATTGCTTTACTGATGTTAAAGCTACTTTATACTACATAAATAGAAAACAAGTTGTGGGCATTTTTTTATCTACAGTCCTTACTTCAAATACGGATGTTTTTGATTCTCGAAAATAGCGCCCGTAATGGGCTTAATTGTGCTAAAGTGTCCATTTTCGACTGTTTAGGCGACACTTTTCACATAAACCGTCCGTATTCGAATAAATCGTCCGTATTGAGTGCGTCCTTATTGGGAGTAAGGACTGTATTAACTTTTTCGTCGATATTTATGTATCGATTATATATTTATGTCGATATACGAAATTTGGTCTTTGATTCTACATATGGTTCTACACATTAGGTTTCAAAAAATTTCTTTTATTTTATTATAATTTTGTTTTGCTGTTTTTTTTTCAGAGTTACCGCAAGGGATAATTTTGAGCTCAATCTTGGAACAAACACAAACATATTCGTATTGAACTGATAACTCCACGCATTCCAATCATCTGAAAAGAACTTTATATATATATCTTTAGACACTGTAAATTATGTAATTCAGTCAACTTTGCTAACCAAAATTCTTTTGTCAGTGTTCCGCGAACACTGTTCACCTACGCTTTACTTAGTTATAATATAGTCGATTACCCCAAATCTACTTTTGTTTCTACTTTTTAGTAACAATTTATTGGGTGAGGTACGAATGCTATAGATATTTTATGCAATTTCATTATGCAATTTCGGCAGTTGAATTTTTTGCGCTCCGAAAAAAATAAGATATTTACCGATTGGTGGGTCTGCTGTTGCATACATGTAACAATAATAGCCTATTTGCCAGGCGGAAATCAAAATAATGAAAAACGGAAATCCACCAGAAAATGAGTCGCGGTTGCACAGTACTGTGTGACCTTCAATCATTTCATAACGTTCATCGCGGCTTCTGTCGGGTGCCACCGTTTTGTATACCTCATTTGTCCACCTTGACGGCTTCTTTTCTAAATTTGTTTTAGTTTAACGGTCTATTGTCAGTTCATAGTTTTATTAACCCTTGACCACAAAATTCGGATGCTTGTCCAATTGACAGAGAAAATCAACGTAGAGTTAGTTAGCGAAGAGTAAACACTTTAAGTCACTTGTGGTTCTTGTAATTTTAACGGACGAAATTTTTGATGCATTTTCGAAACATTTGATAGCGCTGTACGGTTTAGGGTGAAAAATGTTCCTTACAAGTGACTGAAAATATATCTCTATATTTACCATTATATCCAGGCTCATATGTTCCGGAGCACATTTTTTATTCAATTAAATTGATAAAATCACAATTATTTCCTTTTTCTAGTATCAATTGAAATAGATGCTTGAAAATATTAGCTAACTCGTAAATGGCCGCTGCAATGACATTATTTGCTTTTCTATACTCACTTGCAATTTTCGCGGCAAAATGGTCATATATATTTATATATACCAATGATTGTGCACGTTTTAATTTTCGTGGTGATTTTCTGAAGGTATAAATAAAATGTTAAAATTAAATTTGTTTTGGTGTGGTAAGCGAAAATTTCAATGAGTTTTTTTATGATACTTTCAGGACTCCCGAATCGGCCACACTTTCGTTAGTGAGTAGGTAAGTGAGTAGGTGAGTGAGTTTATTCCAAACCAGACGTTTCAATCAGGTATTTTTATTATTGAAAGCAACGCCTTCTTGATGCAACTGGATTTTCTGATATTTGTGTTATTCGAAATTGGACTTGTTAAGCGTTCTTCAGATTCGTGTATAGAATAGAGGCCGTTAAAGAATTCGAATATACATCATTTAAAAACACGAATACGATTGCCTATTTTGTGTCCAAAAGTCGAAAAACGAAAGAAAATTTTATAAAAGCGATTAACTTAGATTGAGCTGCTACATAAATATTTTGAAAAACTGGTTAATTGTGCAAACCTTGTATGTAATGTGAATTTGCATCCTCGTAGTACTTTATGTCGTTTTCTATCGTATACGGCGAGGCAGTTTGATTTTCGAGCAAGTGGACAGACATTGCCGAAATCGGACGTTGTTTTCGGGATGACCGAGTGTACCTCGGGGACCTTAGCGACATTTCTTTTTTTTTTTGGTACTTTCTAAATTATGCTTCTTCTCTACTTTGTATTTCTGGCTTAACTTTGGGTGGCCAATGAGAAAAACGAATTACATTCTCACCATTACATGGTCAAATATTGGCCGTCAAATAATGATTCACAAGCAAAATTTGATCGTCAATTGATCGAATAGAAAAACGTAAAAGCACTGAAAGAGGCGCACGACAGAATAAATAAAACAACAAAGCTCGCAGGAATATGGGTGATTCATTTCTTACATGGAGCCTTAAATAATTTACATATTATTTTTCTATAGAAATAAGTGTTGTTGATTGAAAAGCTAGCGTCGACAAAACATATATTGCTCAATGAAAATAACAAATTTAAAAAGGATTTTGGGTAGTGTTCGGCCGTCACGGGAACATCGGTCTTTCATGAAATTGGCACTGGAAATGACAGTAGGCTATATAAAACAGCAAAAGGAGCAATATTATATACTAGTAGATTAGGTTATATTAAAGTAAATGGTAAATACCGGTACCAGTAACTTCGGGTGATGAAATTTCGAGACAACACTCGTTTGAATCTCCGTTACACGATGAAAGTAAAGTAACATTTCATGGTCGATGCCCAATGCTCATTCAAAGTGGTTTTTGATAGGTTAACACTATACGTTAACGCAACTTTTTTTGGAGGGGGCCCACGGGGGCCGCGCAAAAACGTGTGTTTCACAACGCAAACAGTGATAAGCAAATTAACTGTGTAAAGAGTTATCCGGCAGTTTTTTCTTGATGAAAGTGCCAGATAACTTTCGAGCCGGGGGCGACAAATAAAGATAGATTGGCGCCAAGTAAGGGCCAGCTAATTAAAATTTGGTAAGGGTCTCTCTAAGGCTAGGGACGCCAAGTATGGCAAGGTTCGAAACTTAACCTTACTTTGCGCTATATGATCATATAATAATTAGGCACAATAAAATTTATATAAAAAATATATCTGGTTAAAATTTTCATCAGAACAAAATTGTTTACTATACTGTATAGTCTATACTCTTAAAAACTCTTAATATGTTTTTTTTTCGTAAATTGACATTTCTTTCTTGAAAATAGTATTTTGATACCGTCAACTCTCGAATCTCTTGAAAATCGGAGTTATATATATCGATATATATATATATTGAGAATAAAGAAGTCATTCGCAAAGATTGCTCTGTGTTGATCATCCATTCGTTTATACGAGCGTAAAAAGCGGATATTTTTCTAATCATTCTGAATTACGTCAATGTCGAAATAAGATAGAAGTAAGGTTTTCAGTATTTACCTTGGCAAAACAGAGGACAACTTGTTCAAAATTTAGTTATGCTCACCATTGAATTACAGGTGACGCAGGTCAACCTCCGAGGTCAACAAAATTTGATAAAAAACTGAACTAGCAAGCGGAAAATGGCCGTTCTGAGAATATAAATATAAAATTAGGGACACATAAAATGTTCGAGATTTGCCATTAGAGGGAAGCTAGTCCTGGACAGGGCGTAGGTGGAGAGACGGAAAAAATCAAACAAGGTGAAACATTAGAGCCCGAAACATTAGAACGTTCGGAGCTGCCCTCTAATGGCAAGTCTGGAACATTTTATAAATTTGGATAGCAAAAATGTTAGAACATCGATATGAAATTTATAAAAAACTAAGACGTTTAGAAAATGCCCCAGAAATGTTTGGTACATACAGTATGGACAATTACGTGATATCTTGGGTATCTACTAATTATTCATTGGCTACGAACTGCGTTTTTATGTTTTAATGTATTTGTCTGCCTTTTTGCTCGGATTTTCCCTTCATTTTTTTTGTACACATGTATAACATTAGAGTGAACGCGGTCTTGCCAAATCGGTGGCCTTTGATAGGTCCATCAAAGGAACTATCGTTATCGGCCATACGGTTAATGAAAACGGCGAATGACAACTGATTTTTCGAAAGCTTTCTGAGTGCATGTCGAGCAGACCACCCTTAAATAACTTGGTATTCCATTAATGAAAAATATCAAACTTCATAATATACAATAATTTATTATTCTATGAATTACATCTAAATTTACATTTTGCTGCACAGAATACTATACTAAATTTTTAGGGCACCATCGGACTCGGTATCAAGTACCAACCAGTCACTTTTGAAAATTTGAAGAAAGTGGGATTGACCGACAACAGTTCGATCGAAGCACCTTTCTCCACATGGTGGTTTATTAGTTTTGAACATACTTTTTTACTGACAGTGCCGTTATTATAAAACAGAATTTGCATAGCAAATATTTATACTTTTGTCAGCTCATTTCAATTTTCGCGAATTTTCCGCTATTTGAACCGACGGGATTACCGGACTTTTCATTCGGAACAGCTAGTCATATATTCTTCTGTGACTTCTTCGCTTACCGGTGAAACACTTTTTCGGCAACAAGGACAACACCTTGGATTATTGAATATGTGCCTGTCGTACGGTGCTAACGATCGACACCAAACTGGCAAATATTTCCATGTTTTGAGACATCTCGGTAAAATTTCCGGCTTGCATTCTCGAATCGAGTTGATAATCACAATGATTACCACTATAAATACGCCACTTGCAATGATGACTTAATTTTTGTTCCGAAATGAGTTTAAAATTTTAGAACCTATAGTAACCTAGTTCAAGCATTTTTAAGGGACATCGGTTGAACATGAGCGGGTAAACCTTAGGGATGAAAAGTTATAGCACATCTAGGCCGATGTTTCTCATTACTAGATTGCTTATTACCAATAAATACCGGTACAACCGGTTTGCCCAAAAAAACTGCCTAAAATCATCGGATTCCCCATTCGAAAGTACATCGGCTCCGAAAATTTATTAATTAAAGGTTCGAGGTTGTAGGAAAAAAATAGCTTGTCCAGACCTGGCACCGCGGTGCACCGTTTTTAAAGTCTTTAAAAAAAATCAAAATTTAGCTGAATCAACTATACATTTTATTCTTCCACAACTATTTTGGGAACAAATTCCTGTCGCCGCAATCGGCGATGCTAATGAAATTCCAAAAATAAAAACTGGGAAAAGGAAAAACATAGTAATCAAATAAACAACTCCACACCATCGATATTTTTCTGCACGTTTTCCGCCAAAAACTGCAATGCCCAGGGGCACTCTCCGCATAAATGGAAAAAGCGCCCAAATGAGCAAGCCGAAAACATTAAAGAAAACGTGAACAAGTGCGATTTGCAGCGAGACTTGAAATTGAGTAACTCCGGCACCGGCATTTGCGAGGGCTGCGATTAGGCCCGTTATGGTCGTACCGATTTGTGTCCCGGCAGTTACAGAAAAAGCCCGATCTAAACTTATGACGCCAATACCAACCAAGGGGGTTAAGACCGCTAAAACAATTGAGCTGGATTGGACCGCAAACGTCACAATGATACCACCTAACATATAAACAAACCAAGTTAACCAGGCAAATGGGTACGGAAGGTCCTTATCGATGTTTTCTTGAATCAGCTTGGTTATTGAACCTTCCAATGCACCCTTCAAAAACTTCACAACGCCAGCTAACTTTTTTTCCGGTAAAAGCAAATGAAAGTTAAAAATAATACACCAGTTATTTTGCGAAGATATTTTTTTCGGAACTCGCAAGATAACTGGAAAAGCCAGATACCGGTCTGGCTGCAATTTTCGCAAGATAACTGGGTACCTTAAAAACTTGGGTAGCTATCTTGCGACCAGTTTTTTGTCTCTAAATGCAAGACTTCATATTTTTGTAATATTTCGTGATTTTTGGAAAATTTTCATCGTATACATTTAAGCATGTGCGCCTAGCCTGTGCAGTGAACTTTTGAAAACGCTTGTGCAAGATAACTGGACCTGGGACTATACAAACCATATTATGGAATTTTTACCGAATTACCGATCCAAACATCAGAACAAACGAAATCAGTAAACAAACTCCACCAATTGCTGCATCTGACCAACAGGCTTCCATAAACATGTGGCGTTCCAACTTGACACACTTTTCACCGAATAAAATATCAAACGACGAGTTTTTATTGTTTCCGTTCCACTCACAATCCCATTCCCCTTGTGTCATACACATTGATTTCGCCTCCTGTGGACATGCATTTGCGCCATATTCACAATAACTATCACAAGCGGTCGTTTCGTTTAATGATTTTGCGCAATACTTAACAAATTTGTTAATTAACCGGTAATTTGGCTGTTATAATTGAGTTAGATCGACCTGAACCGGGAAATTTCGTGGACGCTAACCACGGACTACAACGGATATAAAGACCAATTTTCCCCATACCCCTGTCTATGTCCAACTCTTACAAATATCATAAAAATGACTTACCTTGACAAAGCTACCGGTATAGTTTGATTTTCCAAGGCCGGTTTTGTCAATTTCGAGAATGAATTGTTGAATTGGGTTGGTAATCGTCCCGATAGGGTCAAAGGTAACACCACCTACAGCCGAATTAATCGGCTTCACTATCATCCAAGTAAGTTTTTCCAGCATATTTGACATCACTTCTAATGGCAACAGAACAAAAACCGTCACCCAATTGAATGCAGCCACTAGAATTGCCGCTTTCATCAAGACTCGCAATAATCTCAAAACATTAAAAAGGTTTAGCTTTTCAACATTTTTTCGAGAAATGTTCTGCTTTTTTTGTACTTGATATTGGAACTATTTTAGCTAAAAAACTTTTTAGTTTTGCTACCGTGTTTTAGATTTTCATTTTTAGGATCGTCAATTAAGACACGTGTATGTAATGAATTGCCAAGTCCGGCCTTCCATGGCGTTTCGAAATTCGGACGGCATTCCAACATTTCCGAAAGCGACCAGTGTGGAGGTTATCGACGTGCCAATATTTGAGCCCATTATAGAATAGACAGCCTGGTCGACGGTTAAGAGGTTTGCCGCAACCATCGTTACAAAAATAGAAGTAGATGTGGAAGAACTTTGACATAAAACTGTCACCATAATACCAATTATCAAGCCACAGAAAGGATTGCTCAAAATATCTATCATAAAATTAGTTCGGATATGCTTATTAATACAAATATAAGAATCCGATAAATAATTATAATCGTACCTTGAATATCATAGAGAATTTCGTTCAGCCAAGCACCACCTAGTACTTGAAAGGAATCGGATAATAAACCAATGGAAAATATGAAGATATAAATACATAAAATTGCTCCCAAGATACGTAGGATATTGAGAATGACTCCTCTGCTTTTGGATGTCTCGCTTTTAACGTCATCAACATCATCTGATAAGGGTATTCAATGATAAGTTTCGGCAAAAATATACTGATAACTGTTAAAAGATAACAAATAAAGCCTTGACGAGTTGAAATCGCCGTTCGTGTAAGTTAGAAAATAAATGACTGGAATATAAACTGTGTAGTAATAGTGATGAAATATTCAAATGATGTATCGGCTTCGAAGATAAAAAAACATCGCCTCAAGATAAAAAAAAACTCATGTTCGGTATCAAATATCAAGCAGCGCAATTGGCCTAACATGAACACACCCCTCAGCGCTGTTTGGGACCAATTAAAAATGCCGAAAATAATTCTATCGAGCAACAAAAGAAACAAAAAACCTCAGAGATTACTATTACTCCAAGGTTTATAATTCTAGTCATTTATTTTTTTAAAACCTACACGAACGGCGATTTCAACTTGTCAACGCTTTATTTTTCTGCTTGTTCGACGATTCAAATTTGTCCAAGAAGCCCTTTGAAATACCGCCGAACTCAGTAACGCACTCGGCAAAATAGCTCGAAAAAAAGTGTCGAACAAAACAACGGTACTTCGTACATGTATATGTTAGCTATTACAAATTGAAAACTCCTACTCTTTAGGACTAATCTCTATTTTACAATCTTTCTGCATTATGAAGATTTAACTTGTTTAAGCCCGTCAAGTTTATTTTATATTACTTTTTAATTTACATAAATATGATGATTGCACAAATTGATCGTTTGATTATAGATATTAAAATTGAAAGAATTGTATTAAAGCCAATAAAAGTGAATAGAACGACCGCGGCTGCCCGACAGATGATTCAAACTTACTTTGTGATTCAAAAGTGATGTGCTAGAGGAAAAATTCTCCTTGAAATAATTTTGAAATTTAGTAATTTAGTTAACTAAGCCGAATGCGTGACACGCATGATCTTCATTAACAGGGTACAATGGCCGTTTAATGGAATTGAACTTTCAAAAGAGCATTTAAGGATATTCAAATGAACATACCGGGTAAACATTTAAAAAGAGACGTAAAAAGTACATGTTAAGTACATGTTCCTCAAAACATGTTAGAAGTGGATCTAGAAGTTATCTATTGACGTTACGGTATATTATACATATGTATGTATGGTATAAACGGTATATCATATACCGTATATGTAAAAATATTTTATTCAGAAATGTATGTAGATAGTGCGCATGAAAACTGTATGTAAGAATGTATGTAAATTGTACATGAAAATAATAAATGTCAAAAACAAAAATTTTTCAAAATTTATTTTAAAAGAATTTCAGAAAATTCATAATATATTTTATTTATCTTATATTTCGGCATTACGCCATTTTCGAAGATTTTTGCGACTACAAATGGCAATTTCAGAAAATGTTATGAAAATGTATCAACACATTTCAAACATTATTCAACAATGTTTAAGTTAATTTTAAAATGTATTTGAAAATGTGTTTCAGTATTTTTTTTAACAATGATTGAAATGGTAATGCCAATAAAAGTCGTCGTGAATATACCCAATAAGGGCCCCTCAAATAAGGGTCGGTCGCGCCAAATAAGGGTAGGTCGCGTTAAATAAGGGTCGCTTTTTCCCAGAAAAATATGATTTCGCCAAATAAGGGTCGCTGATTTGAACAAATTGTTGTAAATATTTTTTTTGAACAAATTGTTGTAAATATTTTTTTTTCGTTTTATGGTTTTTTTGTATTATACAAAAAAACCATAAAACGAAAAAAAAATATTTATCAGCAACAAAATGTGCGTACTCTGAGTTCACCGAATAAGGGTCGGATCGCCATATAAGTGTCGGTTTTCAAAACGCGAAAACCACCCTTATTTGGCGACCAGCCTGTACTCAATTTTGGGTCACTAAAATCCCTAATAGTTTGAAAACTCGTACTCTTTATCATTTATCTCTTCTTCACAGATTGCGCGCATAATTCAGTAGGAACTCAGTAGTTCTAATCGGTAAAAATTAACATTAAAGCTCAATATTAAACTGTAGAAAATATGATAGGTAAAATGATACACAATTTATTAGAACTCGCTTGGCTGGCCAAAAATCTTTCAGGGTTACTGTGTGATTTAAAAGTGATTGATTTCCAACATTCTCTTTGAACTATTAAAATATGATTTTTTGGCGCATGATCTTGGTAAGAGCACATGGTCTTCTCCAGTTGTACAAAATTAAATCATACCAGCGTAGATCATTTATTTAGGTTAAACTTGATCACGAAAACGCATACAGGGGGTGTGCGTATTAACTTAATACTATTGAGGGTCGGTTGACGATTTTTGAAAAAACGACCCTTATTAAGCACACTGGCCCTTATTACGCACACCCAGCAATATCTGAGTTTAGTGTTGTAACCTGAAGTGATTGTGATTTTTTTGACCAAATGCTAGTAAAAATGCCCATGTCAAACAATCTTAAAATCAGGACTCTTATTTGGAGCAATAATATTTTTGTCGAAAAAATCGACCCTTATTCAGCAGGCCCTTATTCAGTACCTCTGTTTAAACATGTTTTTAGTTTTCGGTAGCCACCAAAGCTCGGCACACTTGGCTCATTTTTGGCTCGGCTTGGTTTTTGGGCCATCAATTTTTTTTTTGGCTCAGCTCGCCTAAGCTCGAACATTCCTTCGCTCGGCTCGGCTCAGGCTACCAAAACATTGAAATGGCTCGGCTGAGCTTAATTCTCAAATTTCTGCTGACATACAAAAAAAATCGTATTCATAAATTACCTAAAGCCTCCTGATGTCTTGACATTGAAACCGAAATCAAAGTGTTATGTTATCCAGCTTTAGACAGTCTAACAGTCTGTGAGATCGGGAAATATTTGATTTGGTTTGACGGTAGAAGCCGTCTGTGCAAACTTCGACCAACAATGAATTGGTTTTTTGTTCAGTTTTCACTTATAAGTACGGGAAATATTCAGTAATACAGTAGAAGCCAGCAATTGTTAATTTGTGTATTTGGGAATGGTGAGATAGCACAAACGGCAAAACTCGAAAAAGCCGTTCGTGTACGCCTGGGTACATAATAGAAAAACTAGTGTTAAATCGTATCATAACATAATTTCAAATGATTTATGATTTTACTATTATTAAAAGAAGTGCTATTCAAAAAGTATGTACTTTTGATATTGATTTGCTTTACATTTCCAATGCTTTGTAGTAAATGTTTGAAAATATTAGTTCAAAATATGAAAAATCATAAAAAAAATTAATGCACTACTTAACATAATGTTCCCCAATTTGGGGAAAATAAGTCAAAACTAACCTTATAAATTATAAGTTATAATAGCAGGCTTATACAGTAGAACTTCTTTTGTATTAAACCGAACATTTAACGGCCTTAAATGAACATACATCTAATTTAGACAAAAACAGTTCATTGTCGGTCAAAGTTTGCACAGTCTTTTTATACAATATACGACTACAAATATTTCCCGATGTCATAAACTGAAGTTTAAAGCAATTTTGCTCACCAAATAACGTAAAGACTATTAGTCTTTAAAAGATATATTTTCTTTTAAGTGTTTTTAGTCTGAAGGATTCCTTTGATGTACCTATATCAGAAGTTTGCCAATTAAAAAAGTTTCGGGAAAACATTAAATAGATTTCACAAACATTAAATAGATTTCACAAAAACTTTTTACATGAGTTTTTCGTATGGTAATTAAAAAACATACAGATGACCCCTCCTTTACAGTTTCTGATAAACATCTTCAAATCTCTAAAAAATGTCATAACTGATAGAAATGCTTTGTTTAAAACGATTAGATATTTCAATTTATATTCAGAAATTTATTTACTCAGAAAAAATGAGTGATAGGGGCGGTTAGAAACCTCAGGAATCAGCTGATAGAGCTGTCGTAGAAACCGGGCTGGTCAGAAAGTTATGAGCAGACGTTGTACCATTGTCATGATCTGAATCTGAACTTCCCTTATTTCGAAAGTTTTTGTTTTTGGCTTATTTGTTCACATTCTCTTCAAATTTACTTCAGAGTACTTCATACGGTCATAGCTCTTTTTTAAATAGCGAGCAACCGTGAGCTTCGGTTGACTTTCGCTGAATGCTGTCGGGCCAGACAGGCCAGCTCATTTAATTTCCGATCTTAGACGGCTAATTTAAAAAGGCAAGTTTAGAAAAACTCCTCTAGAACGAGTTGGGTCTCTCTACGTAGTCACTGGGCAAAAATTTTGTGGGTAGGTGACTTTCATTTTTAGTTTAGGTAACAAATGATACTTATTTCACTCAAATATTTTCCTGAAGAAATTTTCCAGCATAAAAAAATAAGCACAAAAACTGTTACATTAAGCGAACACTGTTATTTGAAGCAGGTAATGCGTGGGTTGAAAAAGTTACCACTATTATAATTAAAAAACTGTTACTTTAAGTGGATACTTCAAGCAGCGTTACTTTAAGCAGGTAGGTGGTGTATATTAAATTTTCTAAATAAATTCTATTTCATTACTTAAATTAAAATTGTAAAATAACTCGTTTTTTTGTACGAATGTCAGGAACTTTATACAACATCCTCTTTGTCAAAAGTTTAAAATAAGAGTAGGGAAATGTCGAAATTAACGCGTTATTTATTTATCATATGAAATAACTTTGTATGGAAAGGCAGAGTTTCGTTTCCAGTTTTGTTGGTATGATGCTTCGTTTAATAAAAACTTGACTAAATCATCGTATGTTTTTGTTTCAGTTGTATCGTCTTCTATCGAGTTGGTGGAATCATCCGAGTTAATTCCAACTGAAATCGATGTTCGAATATGAAAATTCAAGCCTCATAATAGTTATCTGATGCGCGCCCATCTGTGCAAATATGCACAAATTCCGAAACAATTCAAAAAAATAATTACAAAGTTCCGTATTTCAATTCTAGAGAGAAAATAGACGCAAAGCCCATACAAACTAATCCCGAATTGTCAAAAACGTACTCTAAGGGGTCATGACTCTTGGCCCATGAGGGTTCATATCCGTAAAACACCCAGCATTATCTCATTGTATCCTTATTTTGTTGTATTTGTTCTGTGCGAAATTGATTTAAAAAGGGAAAATTTCGCCCACACGGAAAATGTGCGAAAAAATAGAATTTTTTAGACAAAAAAATGTGTGAAAAATGCCCTATTATAAATTTTGCACACACAATTGAGCGCTAAATTTGAGCTCATGAGCTACTACTACCGGTGTACAGTATAGCGTATACTCCTTTCCGGTGCATATCTAGAGGTATTTAATTTTTTTGTAAAATAACATTTACATATAGAGAACGAATATCTAGAAACCCTTTACTGCAAAACATTTCAAAATTTCATTTTGTACAAACCAAATTGGTTCAGTATAATTTATACTGACATAATAATTCGAATGTGTGAACATACGACACGCGATTCCTCTTACGGGTTACCCTTTTTGGGGTTCCTCCTGAGACTTAAACAGACCGCAAATAAAGTCAATTTTGGAAGAAATCTTACGTTTTTTTTGAACACCGTAACAATTAAAAACAGAGCAACCTTGACCAATTGCATATTCTCAAGCGCCTTTATAAAACCGGTTTACAATTATTTGACTGAATTGAAGCATGAAGGGTGGGTCTTTATAGTCCTTGTAGGTAAACCAGGCTGTTGCATTATTGATCAGACCAATGTCCCAATTACGTCTCAAATATAGTTGGCATAAATATCGAAAGGTTTTGTTTGAACGTGTCATTGAAGTTAATGACGTCCAATTATAAAACGTGTTCATTAAAATTCATTAAAAACAGATTTCTATTATAAGTTTTTTTACATTAACAATTCTAGTCAAAATAAACCCTATTAAAAATCCCTTCATAACTTGATATAAATAAGTAATTTTTCACGTCAAGGGCATAAACTGTCTCTTTTTTGCCGTCTATTTTGTCTATGCCAAATGTGAAAAATATGAAAACAACTGTATCTGATTAGTGTTATATTGTGCATTTTTTTTTCATTTACTGTCCCTATAAGAATCCGAACAATGCTAGTTGTTTCTTAATACATGAACCACCGAACCAATTTCTAGGTCACACTGCTGTGAAATTCACAGCCTGTGAATAATGTTACGTTATAAATAACGCTAACTATAGTTACGACTATTTAAAGGTTGTGCCTAGGGAAGCGCTTCTTTTGGTACTTGTAAGCAGCGGTCGGCAAAAGTTACATTTCCTCAAAAGTTCCTTTTTATTCGATTTTTGCGGAGCCCTACTTATAAGCTTCAATTGGTACTTATGTTTATTTGGGTACTAATGTTTCAATTGGTACCAAAGAATCTATTTGTACTAAAACTGCAATTCGTACTAATGCTTCTTTCCGTAGTAATGATTCAATTGGTACTGAGACAGTATACTATGCAGTACCAAGAGAAGTATGCGTACCTAAAGAAGCATGAGTACCGAAATAAGTATAAGTACCAAAAGAAGCATTAGTACCGTAAGAAGCATAAGTATCGAAAAAGTATTAGTCCGAAAGAAACATAATTAAGAAGCATTAGTACCGTAAGAAGCATTTTGTACAAATTGAAGCTTTAGTACCAAAAGATCGCGCGTATCAACGGAAGCGGCACTTTTGAGGTACACTAGCTTTGTTTGCGTACATAGACCCGTCTTTTTAATTGGATTTTTTACCAGACAGTAATATCGGACATATCCTATGTACAATTGTCAAAGTATGTCTATCACATGCTAAACGGCTTTAATAAATCTTAGAACATCAAAATACATAAATCGTCTATTTTTGCAATTTCCATTATCCAGACTTCACATTTTCTAGACAGCTCGATTTATTTTATGGGTCACATTTTGTCACATTTTGGGTCACATTTTGGGTCACATTTTGGGTCACATTTTCTATCTGAGATTTTCAGAAACCGAGATAATGCGTCCAAACGTCAAGGTTAGTACCGCAGACTGAACATATAACTGTAGAACATACCCTATAGCTGTAGAAGCCCTTATATTAGAGCATTCAATTTGTGATACTGAAAATCAACAAAGATTATTCAAATACAAATGAAAGACAGGAAGAAT